>WWET01003330.1:131789-144841 GCA_011038615.1 Limnodynastes dumerilii | reverse complement strand
CAGCAGGAAACCATGTCTGTGTTCTTCCTTGCCCCCCCTCCCTAGATGTGAGGCAAGGAATTGGGGCAACTCTCACCCACTGAACTTTTAGGGACTGTGAGTCCTCCTTGGGAACACTGTGTGACTGGCTTATCTTCAGACAGCAGTGAGGAGTATTGTCCACTACAGGTGTAAGTGATGTTCTCCTGCTCTGCCTAAATCTGTCTGGAAGTCTGCATCTACTTCCTGGGAAAGGCTCAGTAGCCCACGCAATAAATACATTGTCTGACATGGGACAGGTATATGTTATTCTTTTACTGCGGCAAATAAGCAAATAAAATAAAATGTACCATAAGTAGTACAACGTGATAGATAGATAGATAGATAGATAGATAGATAGATAGATAGATAGATAGATAGATAGATAGACAGACAGACAGACAGACAGACAGATCCTTATTGATAGATAGACATAGACCCTTTAAGATAATATTTGCTCCAATGCTTTCTGAATAATAGGTTATTATTTTTTTATTATTATTATTTTTTATTTTTATAAGCCATCATAAAGGGAGTCTAAATTCCTTAACACACACACATCTTCAGAATTTTTTTTTCTCAGTAGCCAATTAACCTATTAGCATGATTTTTGGGAGTTTGGGATAAAACCCATGCACACACAGGTGAGGCGCCAGGTGGAAACCCACAACATACCAACTCATGACCTCATCACAGTGAGGCAGAAGTGCTATCACTTGAGCCACTGTGCTGCCCATCTCACTTGATTAGTACACAACTAACAGGAAAGAATTGTCTCTATTTAAATTAACAATCAACAGGTCAATTTAGGCTCCCAACATTTATTAAAGTATATGGGCTACATTTCATTCAATTGTTATCAGTAACAATCAGATAATACAGATAATATAAATATATATATATANGATAACAATTGAATGAAATGTAGCTATTTAAATAAATATTTTTTTCTGACATATATATATATATGTCAGAATTTTTTTTTTATTTAAATGAGTAGGGTGATGGCTAGTGACATAAATAGCTTGTTAATAGTACATACAAATCCTGCCTTACCATTGAGCAAATTTATTGGCTACTTTAGCAAAAACACCCCTGGAAAGAGTCGTACACACATTTTTTTATTTGTATATTTAATTTATGTAATACGATGTAATCATAATGTAAAACTTAAATGTACCCAAATGTTACTGCATATACCCCTTACTTGCACTTAAAATGCTTACCTTGTTACATCAAAGTAATAGTTATTAATGTAATACTGGTCCATTTCACAGCACATTTATAATTGGAAAACTACTTCCTTAAGAGTTTCTTATGAAATCAACGTCTTGACTATGGTTGCAGATTTATTACCTATATGACAGATATATGAAAGCTGTATTTAATTACTCACACTATGCAGGAGTCCTTGGGTTCAAGGGCAGATTATACAGCAGCCAATCGTATTTCTGAAAACTGATCTGAAGGACATAAAAAGCATTAAAGGACATAAATACACATATCTGATCCACTTGCCATTTCCACAAGAGAGAAATGATCGTAAACTGTTCATGAATACACATGTGAGCTTGTTAGCACCTATAAAAGTGACAATTTGCTGATTGTAAAATGATCAGATGTGTGATTCTCTGCCTGTATTGCCAACATCAATTTAGCACATTTTTCTTAATGAGACAATCATTATTCATTGTAATGTCTGAGAATCACTTTCTTACTTGCATTATTCTCTCTTGCTCCTCACTGTGACTGCAGATATAGGTGTGTTCGTCTTCCCATCTGTCACCTGCTCTATTTTCAATGCATTTTGATTTATAAAGTTTAAGGATATAATTATGTTAAGATTATGCTCAACAAATTAGCGTTTTATATTCACTGAGAAGTATGTACTAGCGGGTGAAGGCAGGTAAAGGTGACACAAGCCAGACTGAATCATTAGATAGATTTGGCATATCATTCTTAGATAAATAGCAACAACATCCCTTTGGGTGTTCAAGACACTAACTAAATCTCCCTTCTCAGCATACACAGGCTGATGGCATTATTTTTGTGGTAAAATAATATTAAAATGTATGAATTACTAGCACTGCAGTACAATATTCTTCCAGGTCTAATAATACATAATGCATAAGGGAAGGATATAAAACATGCCTTATAGAATTTTACAAAGAGAATCTCATAATAATGAAAGAGAAATATACATTGCACGTCACATGCTACAGCTGCAAAGAATCCTATTTTATTTTAGTACCACTAAGGATCCCGATCACGATAAACTCAAATATTATTAGGCTAATTAGCTACTTCCATACAGATCCTCACATGCACCTGCTGATTTAAAGAGTGGAAATATACATTTACAGACAAAATCCTCCTCTATATCTGTAATCTAAAGGAGATCCTAGTTCCTCTTCTTGTCACACTGGATCTTTTTGGTAAGATATATAGAAAGACAGACCTTCCAATTTTTCAGATTAAATAGATGTTTAAATATATCAGACGTAGGGCCGGATTAAGGCGCAACAAAATTGTGGGGGTCCCTGTCATATGTTAGCAAACAGTTCCATCCATTCACCCTATGATAACCAACCTCTCAACACCCATGCACACTTTATTAATTCACCAGGTTCTCTTACCTGATTTGAATCTTCTCTGCTGCTCCTCTGCTGACAATAATAAAAAAAAACAACCAAAATACCACAGCTGGCAGTGCAGATCCCACAGCGCATGTTCTCAGGTTTCAGTGACTGAAACCTGAGCATAAAAAAGTATTAAACAGCTCATGCTGCACTGATGGATGTTAGTGACTGATATTCTCCTCCTAAGAACATTTGGCTGGATCCAGACTTAAGAAGGAGATTGTAATTAAGGAACGGATTCTGACCTAAGAACGTCAGGTCACTTACGCACACAAGGTGCATATGTGGCCTGACTTCACTTCATGTGCCCGCCAGATGTTACGCTAAGGTTACTATAGTAACCCTAGTGTATAATCAATCGGATGGAACTTTGTTCCGTCCAAGCTCATTTCAGTCGAAACGGGCTGGGCTTCCCCTCTGCCCGCTAAAGCGGGTGGGGGGAAGCATGCAAATTGTACAGTGTGGGAGGGGGCTGATCTGCATGATAGACTTAATGCAGGCTTATGGCAGCATAAGCTGCCATAGAGCCCGCATGAGAGAGGGGAGTGACAGGGGGCGTGCGCTCCCCTCTCTCTCGCGGAAGTACAGACCCCCGCACTTACGGAAAATGTGCGGGGGTTTGAATCTGAATCTATCTGCACACTCCAGATAAATCTATTCCAGACTCCTCCTCTTCATATAGCAGACCAGAAAACAAATGTCTCATACTGAGACACAAATATGGATGCGTTTCCAACACAGGTTAAACTGGGAAAACAATGAAGGGGACACGGCTGTTTATCTCACTAAGGGAACTGTAAAGAAAAGAGGCTGGGGGAGGGGAGTAGAGTCACCCCTTATCCCAATCCATACCCAGGCTGTACTTTTTAGCCCTGGTCATTACTATGAGAGACTGTGTGTGTTATACTTTGCATTTATCATAAGAAGGCTGTAGCTGCATTGATCCGTTGACCCCCCTCTCTGCAGGTCCATATAGGGTTATACATCCCTGCAGAGGACAGGAAGAGACCAGGGGGGGGACTTTCAGTGTATCCTTCCCCCTCCTTTCTCTACAGGAAACCAGAGGTGTGTGACATCACAAATGACTATTAAGGGTTAAATCTGGGAGTAATTGCTCCTTATCACACATCTACAAGAGGGCATAGGTTATCTCCATCCAAGAGTTTGCCTAGGCCTCAGCCAGACACCTTGGCACCATCTCCACAGGGGGGTCTGCTAGTGTGCATAGGGAGTGGACCCTGTCTCAGATATTGATGGACAGCTGCCCCTAACCAGTGAGGAGCCAATCACATTCCCCCTCACCTGTCACATGTCTGCGAGGGGGGGTCCTGAGTAAAATGGGTGAGCAAGAGGGAGAGAGGGAGAATTGAAGCTGGCACCTGAAGGGCTTTGGTGTTGGAGGCGAATCTCCAGCCAGCCCTGCTGCTGCATTGGACTATACTGGGCTAAGAGGTGATTCTCTGCCCGGGCTCACTGTGGAACTCTTACCCCTGGACTTACTTGGACTCATTTCTTCTCTGTGGGACTTATTACTGCCTGTGCTGGGCTTCATTCCATGCCCTTACTCTGATGCATTGTAATAAACCTGTCTGGATTTCCTTATACTCCGTGTCTGAGTGATCTGAAGGACCTGTATCTTCACAGGAACAATGTCAAGGGCTCATGTTTATTTTTAACTATCACAGTAGAAAGATGGTCATATCTATGACAGATGGCAACCCAGTGGGCATGGCTAAACTCATAACAGACCACATTGACGGGAGATATTTATGTACTGGAGAGACACGAATAATAAGAAAAAGAAGAGGAAGAAAAAGCGGCTCATATTTTTTTTAACATTATTATTATTATTATTATTACTATTGTTGTTGCTTATGTTGTTGTTATTACAAAGCCACTCCCAATTGTTACTGCAACCCAGCCCCCTGTCAAAAGCTGTCAAAAGTGTCTTTAGTCAGATGTCTGGGTCGAGCTTAGAACATTGGTGTAAAGTTTTTATTGGATTGCAATGAAACACGCTGTCTGTGGATGTCTGCATCCAGTCTAAAATGTTTGAAAACTAGCTGTGCACTCTTCATGAAAGAACAAATGGTGCAGGCCCACTAGTATGTGTTATATTGTGTTACACTGGGATATGGGATCTTATTAACACTTAAGAAGGCTTTAGATTCTTAATTTTATGCACCTAAGTAGCATGCTGACTCCCCTGACATACCCTCGGTTTTCAGCTTCTTAACCGACTTATGAATGCCATAGGGCTACCTTATCTTTAGGTTCGTAGTTGTGTGCGTATGGAGGCTACTTAAGAACATTTTTGCCTAACTGCGCCCAGAGTTCCCTCCACCCAATCTTCTTATCTTCATACTTAATTTTTCCTGGCACGCCCCTTCATTATTAATGGTGATTCAATTGCGTACATTAAGTTACTATGCATGCCCAGTATATCCCTTTTTAAATTTACGCACATTAAAAGGCACAGATTCTTAATTATAAATCAGGTCTATGGTTACTCTGTTTCATGCTCTAATAGTTTGATTTCAAATGAAAAGATCAGACTGCAGTACATTGGAGTATTCTAAAACATTTAATACATCCACTATCTTTAAAAAATTGCCCACAATATGCACATAGTATCCAGTGTAATAATCCACTTGTGGACTAATTAATATATCAATTAGCCAATAATACTGATTTCAATCGCAGAAATATAGAACGCAGAAGAGTAAACAATTCATATCCATTTACCCTTTTCTTTGAAGAAGTCATTTTTATGATGAAAAATGTTAGTTGAAAGAATATTGATGGAATAATGGAATATTCATGGAGTAATGATTGTTGCATGGTATCACGAATAAACACATTACAAGGACTGAACTAGCAGCCATTGCTGCCGGCAGAAGTAAGGATGTTTCATATTTAGTTGTTTGTGCCTCACTCACAACTGATACCATTGATTTGGACCGATACAACACAAAAACCTAACATTAAACTACACTCCAGTGAGTTGCACCACTGATCTGAAGGTGGACTTGTATAGAAGGAACCGAGCAACAGATTTAACATATCTCTCTTTATTTGTTTATGTGTTCCAGAGTTCCCCAGACCACCAAGACAGTGAGATCTTTACAGTTTCCTTTGAAGTTGGTGGTTGAAGTTTATTTGCGCTTTACATTTAGCATACAGCACGGTTGGATTATCTGTAGCTATCTTAAACTCATTTTATTGTGTATTATGTATTCAGCATAAAGCTTCTTCTTAGCTTTGGATAAACAAGTGTGAGACAATAACAGCCACTATTATAACCTTACATAAGTAGTTGTCATGATCACTGCACCTTATTCATTCACTGTCACGATCATTGCACCTTATTTCTTTGTTTACCTCTTGTAGGTGTTATAATGCGCAGATGTATTTCATTACTCTGCTAGATTTGCTCATCAGGTGCCTCATTTAAACCTCTAGCTGAGTTCTCTCCTTGTCAAAGCAGGTTTCGGATGCCTTCTGACCTGTATCCTTGAGCTCGCTCATGTGTTCTGGCTTCCTGGTTCCTGGTTGTGTCATGTGTCCATTGGTTCCAGTTTTCTGATACTCCTTATGTCTCCAGTTGCTGTTACTCCTCATGTTTATGGTTTCTGCACTCTTCATGCCTCTGGTTCCTCATGTCTTTGTTTCTTACCACTCACCACTGTATCGAGTTCGAGAGCCACATACTCTACCTGTCTGTACTACTCCTGCACTCCTCGGATCCCACTCATCATTTTGGCATCTGTGCACTTGTCCAGAGGGCAGATCTGCAACTTGCCTACAACTAAGTTTATCCCTACCATCAAAGGCTTTGGTAAATACCTGGCTTGTGGTTAGACTCCACTGCTCTGATCCAGTGTGGTCCATTTTTGTATCGTCATAGAGCACGATGAGTGATACTATTGTCCTAGTTTTAGATATTTTCAGATATATAGATTGGATCTCATCTGCAGAGCCACTTATATATTTATGTATGCTCTGATGCCAGATATTATATGTATTTTTTATATATTTAGACTAAATCTCATCTATTTATTTTTAATATCATTCACACACTTTTTTCCCTGGTGACTAACTATATCTGTACTTATTGGGTGGTTTGTATAATAATCCACTGGCCACATCAATCAACAGATAATATGGAACTAGTTAGAGTAGATCTTACACTTCAGTTATTATTGTTATCGTTCTTTCATATTGTATGGCTGACTTATGGAATTATGAAGTGCTATACAGGGAATATTTGTCATTCACATCTGTCATTGCCCCACTAGTGCTTACAGTGTAATTTCTCAAACACACACCCACACACTAGGGCCCAATTTAAGAAGTAACCTAACTATCCAACACTCACAGTATGACAACTTACAAACTACACACTAAAAATGACATGGTTTGTTATAAAACTTATGACCTAAATGTGAAGTATCAAAGCCATTTGTTTTACAAGCAAGCTGTCCATACTTCACAATTAAACTCCCCATTTCCTTTAGGAGATATAAATATCTGATAAATCATAAACTCTGTGTTATCCTCCCCATGATTATTAGAGGAGTAAACAAGCAAGAATCAAGTAATTGTTCTTAATAAACACTATCACAGATTATGTAAAACAAAACCACAACTAAAGACATTTTCAGCAGGTGTCACATTTAATTGTATTAAAAATAAATTTGAAACTACAAAATTAAATGGTAATTTGACATTAATACATGTACAAATATATTATTATGCATTATGTAGAGACAAACTATCCTTATATTGCATTACATTAATGTACATTATAAATGCATTTTGGAACACTAGAAAAGCACATAAATTTATGTCTGAGAACCATAATTAAATATTAATAAGATTAGATATATCTAGTTAATTAGTGAAATCTATATTAAAGGGAACAAAAAAAGTTCTAAATCAAAATTCTAACCACAGTTTTAATACTATGGGGTCGGATGCAGACCCCCGCATTCTTTTCATATGTGCGGGGGTCTCTACGTCCGAGAGAGAGAGGGGAGTGCACACCCCCTGTCACTCCTCTTTCATGCGGGCTTTATGGCAGCTTACGCTGCCATAAGCCTACATTAATGCAATTCTGCGGATCAGCAGTCTACACGACCGCTTATCCGCAGCAGTGTGGGAGCCCCCACCCACACTGTGCATTTTGCATGCTTCCCCCTGCCCACTTTAGCGGTCGGAGGGGAAGCACAGCCCATTTATATGCAAATGGGTCATACGAAACAATAGTTCGTTACAAATGTTGCTATAAAAAGTGTTGTTACACTAGCGTGGCATCTGGAGGGTGCATGTGCCCTCCAGTCAGATCAGGTCACTTACACACCTTGCGTGCGTAAGTGACCTGTCGGGCGCAGGTCTGGATCTGGCCCATGGTTATTATATTTTTTTTTCTCTTTTTTGTTTTACTTTTTATGAACCTTTATGAATGCTCTTTTGCAGAGTTCTGGACACATCAGTGTTCAGATCCATACCTTAACTTCTCTGCATGGATCTGTGTCCGTCGGAGAGCAAATCCACGCGGAACAGCTGATCACCACCCACGGACTTAATTAGCATGCCTATCTCTACCTGTATGGCAGGGATTAGGTATGTGGAAGTCAAGTGCTGGCCCCTGTCTGGTTTTCCTAGCATAAGGAACTGAGTTTCATAACACTATGAGATCTGTGGTGTAACATCTGGCACATGCGCAAATGTTACATTTCAGGTGACTTACACAAGAGGCTTTATTAAACGATGATGTTGTTACTTTTTACCTGTCAGAATTACCTTACATTTAATTTTATATACTATGTGCGAATCCTGACCTACGGGTGCCTTACGCCCGCCCGAGGTCAGTACGGCCGGCATCGTAGCAGATGTGTCCAGATTTACGTGTCCAGTTTCTCACCCAAACATTTTTACGATCGTAATGGGGCTCTAGGCCGTAAGGCCACAAACCTGATCATGACGGGGCTTACCCCGCCCTATCATTAGCATGTCTATCTCTGCCTTCACGGCGGAGATACGACATGCGTAATGGGAGGGAAAACCCCCTTTTTGTAAGAGCCGACATACGTAACTAACGTTACTAATACTTATGGCTTCATAAGGTTGTGCACATGACCTTCTATACAGGGGAATTACGTATGCGTTGTACGTAATTTCACTGTCGGCCATAGCCAAGGATCTGGGCCTATCTGCTTATACACTATTTCCCTTTAAATAATTTTCTATTTGTACCTTTTGCATTTGCATTTTTGTGTTTCAGAATTATAAATTAAATACTTTCACCAGAAATAAAGGGATTTTAAATGTGTTTGACTGAACTGTTGGGCCAAAGTCACAAATCAACCTGTCCTACTTCTGCTTAGTCTTAGAAAAGCATGACAAGGACTTACCATAGAAAAAGAAGAACTGGCCTGTGTTTACCTACAGACTTTTTGGGTCAGATTGAAATGACAGATGTTGAAGATTATAGTTTTAAAATATCTGTAGTATTTTTTTAAAGACTCTCAGAGAAATGACACATTGAAAAATGCATATTTGATATGTAAAGTATGAGAGCATTAGCAGCTATGAAATTGTTACATTATTTTAGATAAAGGATCTTCAGGAGCTTCTGATGGGTCTATTTTTCATACGTATTATCCATAAAACCCAGGTAGTTTCACTAACTGTAAATAATGAATGGAATGTATCAATGTCAAAATAGCGCGGTGTGTAATTGGTCCATGCTGAAATGCTCTTAGGTGTCTGGGTTGGAAAAGGACCTCACATCAACCAAACAAAAACATTTTACATCACTGGCATTTGATGAATGTTGTATTTACTTGTTATCTCCCTGCAGGACTTTTACGTATTATAAGCAAAGTGTGAAACTCATGAGGTTGAAGTAAATAGACACAGGGAAGATAGTGCTGGAGATAAAGGACAAGCAAAAACTGTATGCTGTCAATTTAATGCAAAAGCCACAATAAATATGAAAGGAAATGATAAGGAGGAAAGAAAAACAAAGAATAACATAATGAATATAAAAAATAATTTCTATTACTTTGCTAAAGAAAACAATTGTATTTAATTTTGGTACTCCAGCCAGTGTCATGGCAATTTACATTTGATTGAGAGATTGTGTTTTGACAATGCACTTAACTGTTTTAAGTTCTTACATTTAGCAAAATACTATAGAAATAAAAAATAATATTTTGTGTATTTACACAAGAAGATATTGCTGGTAAAAAAATATATATCCATTTTAAAAACAAAACAAACAGACTGCAACAGGGGTTAGATTTACTAAGCTGAGGGTTTGGAAAAGTGGAGATGTTGCTCATAGCAACCAATAACATTTTAGCTGACATTTTCTAGTATGTAAAAAGAAAGTGAGAGCTAGAATCTGATTGGTTGCTATAGGCAACATCTCCACTTTTCCAAACCCACAGCTTAGTAAATCGAGATGCAAGGCTGCATCAAGCTCGCAACTTTTTTTCTCTTTACTAAGATACAGATGACAAGTAGCTTTGCTCAAGCCGGCCCCCCTGAGCAATGCAGTGGAATGGGGCTACAATGGATGATCGCAGCATTGTGAAACAAGGGGTGGTGCTACATTAATCTTGCCCCTGACACTTCATAATGCTGTGGATAACAGCAATAAAATGTGGACTGTTCTCAGGGTAGTATGGCAGGCAAGGCCGATGCTACGGAGGTCGGCGTCCCCCTGCAAAATTTAAATTTGCGCCCTCCTGTTTAACAATTTAAAATTTAACACCAGTGAGCATCCAAGATTATAGTATCCATGTAAGCGTCATAAAACACAATCTCATAAACACAAGAGCTCCAAAAGATCACAGATGGTTTCAAAAGATTTTTTAGCATATTTGGACAGTACACACTTATAAGATATCTGATGAAACTGTCTTTTGATTGTATGATTGGAAAGATTATCTGTGAAATAAACCCCAGTGTGTACCCACCAAAAGTTTTAAAGGGGGAAGCACAAAATTATTGTTTAAAATAATGAAAAATAACAAAATTTGATGGCACTATTTAAAAACCTGTTAATATATAATAATCTGAGAGGAAGAAGTCCATAAAGTGGCAAATTAGATCCAAATGGAATTGTCCTTGGGATCTCCCTTTCGTTGTATAAATGGGAAATAACTAAATAGGAAACCAAGAACTTTAGCAATGTGAAAAGGCTGTAGTTCTTGAGTTGTATGGGTCACCACAAATTAAAAGTAACATTGGTCATCTTCCTCCTCATCATTATTCTCATTTAAGGAGTAAGAATTACATTGGCGAAGTTACTTGTATGGAATTGTATGCAGCAGGACTGCTGATGAAAGTGGTGAAAAAGATTACAAAAGGTATCTATACATGCTGCCTTTCACAACTTTTGGAAGAGTGGGGGCTCTTTTTTATTTGCACATTGGGCAATCACTCTTTCACAGAGTATCTCAAAACATTTAGCAACAATAGTAGTATTATCAGTGTCAGAATATATGTCAAATATCTTGTATATAAATTAATATCAGAATATGGAGTGTCCTTTAGCCAGAATCTGTTTTAGTTTTATTGCACTAACTTGAATGTGGTTGGTCGGATCGGGTTATTGCTCCTGTCGTAAATGTATCAGGGCCAGATCTCTGGGGAAGAGTTTGTCCAGAAACAGACCTGTCACTTTTCACAAAGTTGAGGGCTGTTGGATTGGAGCATTTTTTGGCTTTAAAAGTGGGGCCCAAATATATAACTTTGGTTCATTTCATGGGATCGTTGAAGGAAGGAAGTGTCCCCTATAAGTATTATGCTAATAACAGGCAGGTTAGATCTCTGTGTAAGTCTTTATGTGTTTTGTCCTTTCTATTTTATTTGAAACAATTTTGCATGTTGTTTGTCAAATTTGTTATTCTTTTGTATATAATTAATGTGATTCTTATCATATTAAATATTAATTAATTAGTTCATGTCATAACCAGCTTGGTTATTACGTTATGGTAGCATAAGAGATCATTCTGAGTTTATGATAATTCTGATAAAGAATAATTGTGTTAGATTTGTGTAAAGGAGAGCCTATGACCTCCTGTGAATAGTCTCCTGTAGCAGTTCATTAGTAAAAAGTCATATTTGGCATTAGTCATTATAGAGCAGAACAGGTGGCTGTTGTGATTAACCTCTTATGTTTCAGATATGTCACAAAGGCCTCAGGTGAGGTCAGGGTCAGATCAGCATGACTGTTACCAGAAAAAACTGGCTATCGTCTCTGCCTTTTTTCATATTGGGGGTGGTGGATGGAATATTAGGTATATCAGCTATTTTAGGTGAGGCATGTTATCTTTGACATTTTAAATGCCATTCCTGCCCTTTTTGTCCCAAATCACCATTTTTTATGAATAAATGCTACCAAGCGACTACTACTGCCAGTGGAATGCTCCTGCTCTCTAGGCTCATTTAAATTGGTTGTATTCATTTAATATAGAATATATTATGTAAAGAAAAAAATTTACTGAATTGATTGACAGAACCAGGAGTATTTTTCTGGGTTACAAGTCAAGTAATTATGTTGCTTACTATCCTATCACATCATTTATTATTACTAAACCCTCTCAGACACCATGCACCAGTGAAAGGATTAACGAGTACAATAGTAGATTTCTATATATTTTTTAAAAGCAAAATATGCCCTTGATAATGAAACACTTTAATTAATGGAAAATAAATATTACTTATTGTAGGTGTAAAAAGACTACACTATTTTTTGACATCACTAGTATTCTAGAATTGTGGATAATTGCTCTCTAGTATAGTAGAGTGCAGAATAGTGTAGTATATGATCAAACAGTTTGCATCTGATTTGTTTTTTGATTTGTTTTGATTTGATTTGTTGTTATGAACTTCCTAAAAATCACAACCAACAACGGTGCAATGCTGGCCAATCTTGACAGTCATGTAATTTGGGCCATTAAGCTCCACCCATCCCTAGTAATACTGGTTCATAATTCAGACCCTCTGCACACTTTCCATACATGTGGGGGTCTGTTTTTATGTAAGGAAGAAGGGAGTAACCATCCCTGTCCCTTCCCTCTAATGTGCAGAGTCCATACCCCCTACCTTAAGTTTACAGACTGTATCTGCCTCCGTACAATGGCAGATCCCTGTGAATGGCCCAGATCCTGACCCAGTGGCGTATCTACCATAGGTGCAGAGTGTGCAGTGCACACGGGCCCCCGCAGACAAGGGGGCCGCCCGTGGCACTCACCCAATGGAAGATCCCAGTACCACCTATTTCTGTACAAACGGTGACGGTCTCTTGCAGCCTTCCGTTTCCAACAGTACACTGTGCGCGGGTGTCACATGGGGATGTCAGGCGTGCGTGGACCGCGG
>WWET01003330.1:106708-122709 GCA_011038615.1 Limnodynastes dumerilii | reverse complement strand
CCTAATCATTTGCACCACCTCCTGATCAAACAGGGAGTCCAGGTCAAACACACTTACATGTCGTTGTATGTGTTGCCTGCGCGGAACCTGTGTCTGGTGATGTCCCACATTCTCCTGTTCTTCATGCCTATTAATTATGCAGAAAACAGCAGCCATAGAAAATGCAGTATGCATCAAGATGCCTGATCCAGCAAACTTATCTTCAGCTGCTAGCACTGCATTCTTATAGGCCTAATTATTAGTTGATGACCAACTGACAGCGATTTTTATCAAAACCTCCCCTCACACCAACCTCTTTTGGTGGTTTTACAGCGATTTTCCAAATTGATGTATAGTAAATCCAGCAATTTATATGTTTAGCCTTGTAAAAATCGCCTTAGCAATGTTAGAAATAGCAATTTTTGGAGAAGCACATTTTTGGGGATTTTATGGTGATTATGCTGTAGGCCAAATTTTTTTTTTTACAAATCATAGCTTATTACATCTGGACTCAGGAGTTTTACCATATTATTGATCTTTAATTACCTGATAAATTTATTTATGAATACAAAGCCCACTATTTGGCAAAAGGAAGGAAGTATATCTATATTTGATAAAGATTTCATTAGACGTTACTGTGTGAAGAGGATGGCGTTTGCAGGAGGAGAGAGTTTGTAAGGCTTGGAATGGCAATATTTCCTTCTGACAGGCTCAAGGATGCAGGTGAGTTTGAGAATATTAAAGTAATCCAATTTGCCTATAATTTATAGGTTAAGTTATGATTTTGTTAGATTTTTCCCCATGTCAGTTATTAAATGTAAAACTCCTTTTCAGAGGATTGGTTTTGTACAAAAACATAATAAATAATACTTTACTATACACTTAGGAGCAAAACTGTACTACATATTAGGCACATAATAAACAAATTCCAAAAAGAAAGCAGGTGGGCTCTAAACTATCAATTTATTCATCAGCTGCCGTATGGAGGAATGAGTGTTTTCTCCTTAGGGTAGGTACACACTGGGGTTTTTTCAATAAATAATCTTTGCATTCATACAATCAAAAGACCGTTTCACTAGATATCTTACCAGTGTGTACAAAGATACTCAAAAAGCTTTTGATCTCTTGGAGCCCCTGATATGTCAGATCAAAGATGAAAAAAATATCTTTTGCTTTTTGCAAGTGTGTACTGTGTATTTTAGGAGATCTTTTGATAGTACACACTAGTAAGATATGTGATAAAATGGTCTTTTGATTGTGTTTGATTGCTTAAGGTTCACAGAGCCAACCCCTCCCCCCCTCCAAAAAAAGGTAATAGAACTACAGTTCTATAAAAAGTTATTGTTGGCGTTGAGAATCTAAATGAATAGCACACAATTTTTAAAGTTCAAAAATACTTTTTAAAACATGTACATAAAATTTGGATATACCTATAATACTTGATACCATTGAATAAATGTACACTGTTCATATGTTGTTTTTAATGTCTTTTTTCGCTATCCAAAACTCTCATAGCAAATATAATGTAAATATTGCCACCTCCAATAACATATACGATAATATACAAGGTTATAATTAAAGACGAGAGGTTTGAATTAAACACATTTTACAAACTATAGAATTTATATATATCTTTCCTGTGGAAGGGACTATAGATATTGTCCTTCTATATGTTATATATCAATAGCAATACATGAGAATACACTTGGCAAATGTCACAAAAGTGTGAGAGTGGGATATTAGACAATATATGGGAGCATGTACCAACCAACATCAATCTTGTGAGCTGTGAGGTGGTCCAATTTGACTGGGAATAACTGGAAACAAATGTTATTCAGATTAATAATGCTGTTGTAACAAAACTACAAAATTCATGATTTTAGCAGTTTTTAGAAATTATTTAAAAAAAAAAATATAGAACCAAAACCAAAACACGACAAAGATTTAGAACCAAAACAAGAACAAAAACCAAACAAGGGGTCGGCTATCTCCAGTTTTAATAGATGTTTAGATTACATCAATTAGACGCTCCTTTGGTATTTACCCAGTTAACAAGTGGAAAGCTTTTACAAATATCCGGTACACGTCTTTTATCCACTCCTCTCTCTTTCTCTTTCTCATATATATATTTACACAGTAGTTGAACAGGTTTGGCATCAAGAAGATAGAATCAAAAACTTACACACTGAGAGCTTGCCATGCTAAGTCAAAGCTTTTATCAAAACTAAGGGTTGTCCATCTAAATATCAGTATGTGAAAGCTGCTTAGAAAAAACTAAATATTACTAAATACTAATGGTAAGGATATTTTTTTCAATTTTATGTGAAAGAACAAAACAGCAATATATAATTTATTACATAATTGTAAATTTTTTCATATTATTAAACATTTTTACATTGTTATCTAAACTTATTCATAAGTAAAAGATTTTCTGTATTTTATTCTTGTAAAAAAAAAAAGTATTAGCCATAATGTGATCTATGGTCTTGAAAGTTCCAAAAGATGTAATTTGTGGTCAGTGGTATCAAAGAGATGTTTTATTCCTGATTAATTGCTATCCATGAAAGTACTGTGTCTTTTGATATTTAAATCAGCTCCTTCATCTTCTTTGTACATGAGTGAGTTAAGGCAAGGTGAATAAAGCATGTCATAAAGTCAGCAGGGGTACATGGCTGACAAGTTCTACAAGCCAAATGTACTCATGAAAGTTGAAACCTCAAAGATCGGAATAAAATAATATCCACGGGAAATACTGACAATCAAACATCACTCATCATCTCATACAGTGTTCTTAATCAAAGTAACATCTGGTAAATTTAAAGTAGGGAACAAATAAAGATTCTTATTAACAAAAGGTCACTCACTCATATTGTTTGTCAAAATGAATACATAAAAAGGTGAAAAAAAAACACCTTGAATTGTAAATGGCTTGTTTAGCATGATAATGTTTGCTTCTAGCCTGTTGGGTCCTGTTAGTAAAATAAATATAATTTTAAAAACCTGTGAAGTGTTTGAAGTACTTTCTGCAAGAACTTTATACTAGGTTATTCAGTATTCACCAAGTAAAAAATAAATAATTTTTGTTTTTAAACATTCCATAAATGTTATGCCGAATCTTTTACAGCAAATATATTAAATATATTTCACAAAAACCATAAGCATTTGAAAAGTGTTCATTTATTTCATATTTATTAACACTATTCTAAAATGAGCATATGTTATGAAACTAGCACACCAGTGCACGGAGTGTAACTCCTGGACAGTCTTCACCAAAGTCCCTGATGGTGGGGATGGTCTTGGCTGTAAACACGTAGCAGGTCATGGTACCCAGCGGCTAATCTCACAGTAAGTAATGATACTTGACTTGCTGATACTGGAGGTAAGTATACAAGTAGGTTACTGACAACTAGGCAACCCAGTATACAGGTGAAGTTACATGAAAGAACCGGAAAACTTTAATACTGAAAGAGGCACAAAAATAACCAGATAAACTGTAGTGCAGATGGAATGGCACAATAGTAACCAGATAGACTGGAATGCAGATAAAAACATACAAAATAGCCAGATAGACTGGAGTGCAGATGGAGTAGCACAAAAGTGACCAGATAGAGTGGAGAGCAGATGGAAACACACAATATAATTCAATAGACTGGAGTGCAGAGGGAATAGCACAATAATAACCAGATAGACTGGAGTGCAAAAGAAATGGAAGGGAGAAACAATACAAGGAGTCTGTACAGCTATAGACTGACTCAGCAGATCCAGGCCTCTACTGCAAAATTTAACAGACAGAGAGGCAAAAGAAAATGGACACAGGGCAAAACATTGGAGGAACACAAACTACAGAGGCAGGATGAATGACCACCTCAAGAGGAGAGGAGGACCGGGAAGGCAGGCAGAGGGGCAGGCAACAACTGAGGACACTAAATAAGATAGGAATCACAGGATACAGGAGCAGGCAGCGGGACTGCAGACACACTATAGCCAGAAACGCTGCAGGGGGCTTGCCGGACCTTTAAAGAGGCGCACCGCCAATGTAGTAAAAGGGGCAATCCTGCCCAGCAGTAGGGTAGGCTGGCATTCAGATCACTAGGCAGTGATCTGTACGCCAAGTTGACATGCCAGCCCCACATGCAAACAACAAAGGGCAAATGATTTACATACAGTTGCGGGCGGTGCAACAACGTACAAGGTGCAGGTAATTCTAATATCTCCTGTATTTCATATTTGTTCATCAGCAATGTTTCTGAAAGGAATGACATTTGTAGCATGATATATTGCCTTCTCCTTGGATACCACTGATTGTGAAACTAGTTCATTAAACTGACAACAGTTAACCAAAAAGAAATCACCTTCCCATTGTGTCTTTCCATCTCCTGTTGCAGCCATGTTGCCCACTGAAAAAAGACAGAGAAACTTGAGTAAATCTAGATCTGGGTCAGGCCATAGTGGTCAGCGTGGTAAGTGCTACAGAGGGTAATCAGCCGGTAGAAGCGTTCTCCATTTTTCTGTGCCAGGTACGACTTTAGGATGCTGCTGCAACACTGCAAAGCGAGGAGAACATATCTTACACACCCTTTACCCTCTTCTAGCACAGCCACAGAGCATCCGTGGGCACAGACTCATATCCGTTTGCTTAGCTGCAAGAACTACATGTCAACTATTGGGAGAGAGGCTCTAAGTAATTTTGTCCCCTATAATGGGAATTAATTTGAATATTGAATATATGACCCATAATAAAGCCATTTTTTTCCTCCTTAAATTATCCATATAATAATTAGGAAATTATATTCCCTTATTTTTGTATTGTGGGTATAAGGATGCCTTCTGCATTTTATGACACTCATAATTAGGCCTTTTTTGTTGCATTACAGTTACAAAGTGCTGATTTTATTGTATGGCATTTACTAGGATACAGACTGTATGGTATAGTCTTGACTAGGATGTAGGGCTTAATCCAGACTTAAGATTGTTTTACATACACAAGCATACCTAAGTTACACACTACTAAGGATAATGCACTCCCCTGGATCTCCCCCCTGTGTTTAGAACCCTGCCTGAACTTTTCTTTGTGTATCTCTGGTTGTACGTAACGCCTTGTCGTATGTGGGTGCCTAACCCAGCCCATACTGTTCAATTTAAATGCCTCCCTCCGGCCAAAATGCGTCCTGCGGCGCCACTTCATAAATTTGGCGCCTGGAGCTTGCGCTCCGGTTGCTCCGCCCTCCCTACGCCTCTGGTCATGCAATATCGTACGGATTTACGTACAAGTTGCGTACAATCAAGGTTACGATGAGTAACATCTGCCATACGCATTCGCAGTGCGTTCCCACAGCCGCATAGGTAAATTGGCTGTCGTTATTAAGTATGGATCAGGCCCATAGTCTGTATTGTATGGTGGTCACTAGAGTGCAATCTGCATTGCATGACTGTATTTCATTACTCTCCTATGGATGCTACAATGTATGGCATCACTGGTGTTGAATTCTAAATGATATAGCTTTCAGGGGGGTTGCAGACTCCATAGCAACAGCCAGTAGCAGCAATAGATGTGTGATTGTATGTGTTGTTTAATGACATATCAATTTAGAATCAAAGTTTCACAAGACATTAGTGGATATGTAGCGACAGATAAGAGACAGCAGTCACTGGACATGTCATCGGGTAAGTGGTTATTAATATTGAGGGGTAAGTTACATAACATAAAGAAGGTGCCAGTAAGGAAATCCACTGTCCCCTCTCCTTTCAGTTGTTTGTAGAGCAGAAGAGATCGTCTGAGCAGTGAAAAAACAGACTGTATTGGGGGTACACTACAGAATTGTTCAACCCTGCCCCCTTTATACATGCACACAAGCATATGCACAAGGGACTGTATTCACAGTTAAGAAGGAGATAAGAACGAATGAATTAGCAATTATATGTATGGCTACTCCCTTTATGGATCTCTGTTCTTAAATCCTACGTAGATTGCGTGAATAAGAGAAGTACTCATGCGCAGTTTAACCGTTCTTAAAAAATATGCCCACAAAAAGCAGCAGCTTCTTAACTGGGAATCAGGTCCAAGAGGAAGAGAAAAGCTGTACTACAAAATAAGAGTGACCCGGGAGACTATGGACCTGATCCAGTGCTCTGTGCATTTACAGCACGCACAGAGGTCTGGCACTGCACACGGAAGAGGGAAGTGAACTCCCCCATCACTCCCCTCCCTCGTGCAGACTGTACATGACTTACACTGATCCACTAAAACCTGCCCATAAAATTTCAATGCTCTCCCCGTCCACCTTATGGAGTTTAGGCGGGTACACAGCCCTGATGGACAGACCTCCAGGCTTTCTTTACTATAATGTCTGGTGCGTGCATGAAGGCTTCCCGAAACACAGCTGAATTTCGCAAGTAGCACACAGGGGCTTAGGAGCAGGTCCTTTTATTAGTGATATATGTTTTATTTTTAATCAGAAAAAATTGAAGTGACTCGCTGACCAAAGGCCTGATTCAGACTTAAAAATGAGCTTGAATATAAGGGAGCCTAATCATATCCCTTGGAACAAATACTTGACCATTACTCCAGTCTAACCACAATTTTTTGCACCTCTTGTATCTAGGTCTCTGAAAGTTGGAGCAAAAACCAAGTGAAACTGAAAATAACAAAAGTGTAGGCAGAAAACAAAAAAGAGTAAGCAGACCAGGAGCAGCTGAAGGGAAGTCAAGGGGTTTGTGGTTCTGTGGCACTATGGTCTTTATTTTGAGAGAACTGGACAGAGGAAAAGATGCACATACAAAGCATATGAATCTTTCTGCCAGAAAACAGGGGGCAGTATATTACAGTGTAAAGAGCAAAAGGTGCTTCTAAGATACAAGATGAACAATAACAAATAGGAGAAATTAAGGAACGGGGTATCTTACTGAGCGCACTACTCTGTCATCTTCCCCTAAAAATTTTATTTTAGGACTTTAATCAATCCTGCAATTTACCCCCTTTTATATCAAAAGTGACATAGGGCTGGATCCAAACTTAAGAAGGAGCTTAAAATTAAGAGCCTGATTCACACTTAAGAAGCTTCTGCTTCTTAAGTGTGTATTTGCCCGAAATGATCTACTGCCCATGCGCAGTAGGTAATTTACGCTATCTACATACCAGATCGGGGAGGCGGTGAGGTACAATGTCCGTACGGACATTGCACTGAGATATAAGGTAGTCCTATGGCACTCGTATGTACCATAAGGTACCTAAAAATGGGGGACGGTTTGGGGGCTGTTAGAGTGAGCTAGGTGCGCATCTGCTCACAGGGCCGTAAGTAGGGGTGTGCGAAAGGGGGCGGCCGCACAGGGCGCAACTCTTAAGGGGGCACCAATAAGTTAATATTTATGGGTTAATTGGCTTGGAATTCAGGGTCAGGGCACCATTTTTTCATTTTTGCCCCTGGCGTTAAAATTTCAAGTTACGGCTATGTCTGCTCGCATCTAACTCACTCTTATCTGTGAATCAGGTCCTTATTTTCAAGCTCCTTCTTAAGCCTGATTCGGACCCCGAGTTAGCATAATATAAGATCATTCCAAGGAAAAAGTCTACTCTATTTGTCCAACCTTGGTGGAGTAGTGGATCCATACGATGAATAAAATAAATGAAGATCTTCCTTTATGATGTGTCCCAAATGTTGCTATGATGATTTTCACTTACTCTTAAGACCCCCTTAAGATATAAATATGTACAGTATTATATTATATAATTGTGTCATATATTTTATTCCAATTGACAAAGGAAAGTGAATAAAATTTCTTATGCAGTCAATTTCATTATGCTGCTTTCATTGATCTTAATGGATCACAAAGCATTATATAAAAGCACATCAATCACTGGGCTGAGAGAGGGTTATATTTAAAAAGAGGAAAGTAATTCATACAGAAATCCCACAAATCAGATGAATGATTTATCAACAAAATTAATTTTACATAAGTCATTCCAGTGAATTGATAAGGATAAGCGGCTATTTTGTCTTACATAGGAATGAGTTTTAGGATCACTGCTTAAACGCTTTGAAGTGTGAAAGAGTCTATCTGGATTGCAGCATTTTATACTTTTCTTCTCAGACAAAAGGTCACTGAGCTGCTTGTTAGGCCTTTAAGGTATTTTTTGTGTATGGATGAGCTAATACTTAGACTTCAATTCTAAAGTTTAGAATTATCAGGAAGACTACACTTATAGTCACTCACAATGTAAATCTCTTTTGTCATGTTATTACTTAGGAAACGTTATTGTCTGTGTGTATGAATTTTGCCCTACTAATGTATGAATAAAGATATGTAATGCATTGCAATACTGCAATTAGGTCTGTTGCTTTAAAACACATTTCAGCACTTAAAAGTAGATTAGAGAGATGCAAAAAAGGCAGTTTGAATGGGGCAAATTTACTAGAGTTCCTTTCCAAATTTGCTATGTGGAACATATAGGGTTTTTACATTGCAAATACCTATAAAACAGACGCATGTAAGTGCATGCAATGATGAATTATGGACAACCAAAGGGTGGTTTGGGGTAATTTGTGTTTATACAATGTAATTGGGTGTAGTACGTTAGCGTGAAGTGCTAACAGGGTTTAACTAATCAAAATTCTTTCAGAGGAAAGAGCAGAACAGAGCAAAGAAGAAAGGGCCTGATCCAGACCTACACCGCTGCGCTGTGCATACTAACGCACAGCATAAGCTACATGCACTCCCCCTGGCACTCCCTCTTTCTGACCGTAATTACACTGTTACGCCGGCTGAAGGCTATCCTAACTTCAGCCGGCGTAACAGAGTGTAATTATGCCCGGACCCGGGGCGTAATCTCTAAACCCTGCCCTCCCTGCCTCATTTCCCTACCTCTCCCCCCGCCTATCTTCCCTAAGTCTAGTGTAATTACGATGAGCGTAGGCTTGGCACATCCCGAAGCATGCGCAGATTGGCTAAACGGCTGATCTTATGCGGGCGGAGGTCTGGCTCAGGACAAAGCAGGAATAGTAATTTTTTATAGACGTGCCTATTTTTTTTACGATTTTAGCTACTACGCATGCGTAGTAACTATTTTATGCTATTTACGTAGCATTTTGTTACATTGATGGCATACATGCGGTCTTTAAAGACCGCATGTACGCAATCTGCATAACGAAACGCTAAAGACTGGGACAGGTGCCTGTTAAATATTCTGCGGTTTTCTACATTCTGCCTGCTCTGGTAATTGTGCCCTGTCTAGCTAGCATTGCTAGTTTTGTGGCTCTTTCCTTGTACCCCACCTTCCCTATCCTGGTCTTTCCTTGTGTGAGTGTGTCCCTGAGTGTGTTAGAGATCTGTCATCTGCTCACCACTTATGTTCTCTGTGGACTTGCAGGGGACTGAGTTTTAGTCTCTCCTGTACTTTGGGTTTTTTTTGGGTCTCCAGTACCGTGACACACTAAAGAACATTTGTGCAACCTTCTAGCAACGACCACATGGAAAGATGACCATGCTTCCAGGAGGGCAGTGTCCTTTTTTGCATAGGGTGCTAAAATGTCTACATATGGCCCTGGCTCTTTGTGTCTGTAGCTGATTATTACTTTTTGAAATGTGAGATGAGAGGCTAATATTAGGGCAAGAAAAAGACTGACAAAAGAAATTTTGCTATTGGACTAGTACTTACTTAATAAGTTGTTATGGTACCTTTCACAACCTGCTCCTTGATTCATTTCTATATCTGGAATGTTTGGTCCTTTCTGCAAAATGCATAAGAACACAAAATAATAAGAACAGAGAACCCTACAAAGATCGCTCAGTGTATAATACATACATATACATAGAAATAAATAATCCAAACAAGAATGAGGGGACTCAGTATAGAGACATGGGGCCTGATCCAGAGCTATGCTGGGCTGCTGTCCGTAAGTACGGCCAGCGTAGCTCTGGTGCACTCCACCGACACTCCTCCTGTGGCCGGCGTAATTACAGACTGTTACGCCGGCTGAAGTCTACCCTAACTTCAGCTGGCGTAACAGTCTGTAAATATGCCAGCCACAGGATCATAACCCCGTGACCCAGCGCTCCCTTGCTAATTTCCCTCCCTCCCCCCGCCTACCTTCATAGTTACGGTGCTGCACGCCCCGTAGTTATGGACGCCCGATCCAGGGCACCCAGAGACATCGATTACGCCGGGCAACATCTGCCCAATTTCACACACACACATACTCACACACATACACACACAGTCACAGGCTAGGGGTAATTTTAGCTGTATTGTGGGTCTGGGGTTAGCATAAGTGTTCCATGTACAGATCCATATATAACTATTTTAATTTTGGAAATAAAATGCGGCATGACAGGAGCAATGGGGGCAAGACAGGAGAAGAGCTTTGGCGGGACAGGGATGGAGCATATTTGTCTCTTTTGGGCTCCAAAATGTTGGGAGGTATGCTAAAATATCCCACATGTATTACACGCATTGAAACCCCCCATCCTGTGCTTGCCACCGGTTACAGAAGCTCTAAAATTGTTAGCTTAATTAGGAGTGCTCTACAGTAAAAATCTGTATTTCTGATATATCAACAGTGTAACAAAAGCACTATTATATGCTGATACACCAATAGTATTTTTAATATTGATTTATATATGATATATATTACCAAAACTTTTCATATATGGCTTATATCCAAACATCATTAAGAACATAAGGGATCCTGCCAATTTAATCTTTTATTACACATTGGGAACACGGGACCGTATTAACACTTAAGTAAGTGTAGAATCTACATGTGTATTTTTACGATCGGTTAAACTGCTCATGCCCAGAACCCAAATATACAGTCAGGTCCATAAATATTAGAACATTGACACAATTCTTATATTTTGGGTTCTATATACCACCACAATGGATTTGAAATGAAAGAAACAAGATGTGCTTTAACTACAGACTTTCAGCTTTAATTTGAGGGTATTTACATCCAAATTAGGTGAACGGTGTAGGAATTACAACGGATGTGTCTCCCACTTCTTAAGAGACCAAAAGTAATGGGACAATTGACTCAAAAGCTATTTCATGGACAGGTGTGGGTTATTCCCTCGTTATTTCATCATCAATTAAGCAAGTAAAAGTTCTGGAGTTGATTCTAGGTGTGACATTTGCATTTGGAATCTGTTGCTGTCGACTTTCAATATGAGATTCAAAGAGCTGTCGCTATCAGTGAAGCAAGCCATTATTAGGCTGAAAAATCAAAACAAAACCATCAGAGAGATAGCAAAAACATTACTTGTGTTGGTTCTTTCTCCAATATCTCCGTCATCCCAGAAATATAGGTGCGAATAGAAGAAAAAAGGGAAGAAGATCCTAGTGCAATATGAACTGTAAGGGATAAAAGCCACGCTGCCCCAATGGAGCTACTCACACTTCCTGTGTCTTGTATGTTGGCATATCACGTGGTCTTTGTTCTTCTTTGATCTCTTCTCCAATATCCCTCTTTCTCTGGTAGCGTCCTCAAATTAGGGTGAAAAGAAAGAGGGAAGATCCTAGTGCAACTCAGCCTAGACAGTGGATCCCACGCTATTCCCAGGGTTATACTTACACTTTATGTGTCTTGCAACCAAGCGTATCGTAAGGTTATTTCCACAGATATCCTTCAAAATGTATGCCACCCCTGTTTTAATATAGGGATGGACCCTACATATATTCCTGATACAGGGCTTGCTTATACTGCAGCCCCTAATGTGGAATAGGCTTGTAGCACCTAAGCTTCAACACCAGGAATGAGGGACATCAGAAAAAGTTACTTAAATGTGTAACACTCCAAGGGTCAATTTATAAAACAGGATTTTATTTCATGTAAACAGGTCCTCGAAATATATAGGTAAATAGATAAATAAAGTCTTCAATAAAAACAAATTTCCATAAAAGATTCTTCAAAGAAATCCTCATAAAAAATTCCCCTCAAAAGGAGGAAGCCCTCACATACACCACAAACTTGGTCATACTCCCTGTCTCCTAAGAATGGTATACTCCTCACTGGTCAAACGCTTCTCTGAAAGGGCCCTATAGATCTGCGGCGACACTGGAGGGAGAAAACAGAAGGTGCTGGCCGTGCTGGGTATCGTGGGGAAACCTCCTACTAACTTCTGACGCGTTTCAAGCATGTTAGTGCTCTTTTTCAAGGTAAGTGGTTGTGGGGAGATCGTATCAGTCTTTTAAGGTGCTCCAAAAATAACGTAATCAGCGTGCGTCTGATTTTTCTTAAAGGTATAGTGTCCTGTAAGGTAGCGTCTTCTTACTAAAGTAATTTCATATGAATGTAACTTCAACCCACAAATAGGTGTTATTTCCTGAGATACTATGGGGTCCGGGATGGTATATTCTCTGTTCCTTAGTTCCCTCGGATCTCAGTCCCGAGGTAAACGGAGTGATATCCTGACAGCTAAAATGATACTTGTCTCCCCAAAGGGGAGCCCGCGGATAACGGAAGATCACTGGATATTCTGCTCAATACCTCTGCCAGGCTCCTTCACCATACCCTGATGTTTTTAAGCCCTTTATGTTCACCTCCATTTATCCAATAATATAAATAAACATGAGTGAAACTAAATCTATTTAAAGTGCAAAAAATGATGAAGAAAAGTAAGATGTGTATAAAGAAAGTGCAAAAAAGAAAGAAAGAAACTCTGTGATGATTAAAATTGAATGATGTTGCAGTGAAGGTGCTGCAAAGGGGTAATGAGTAGAAAACCTGAAAGGAGTGAGTGTGTAAAGAAAAATAGGCATGTAAAAGACTAAGTGTATGTATACAAGGTGAGTGGGAAGATATGGAATATAAAACGTGATAGGGTGCTAAAGAATGTAAAGGTGCTAAGGATGTAAATGAAAGTGAAATACGTGTAAGGAGTGCTAAAAGTGAGGAAAACTAGGTGAGAATAAATAATGTACCTGTGAATATGCTGCCAAAAAGGGGGTGTGAGTCAAAAGAGTGAAAATGAGTGAGGTAACCTAAGTGAAGGAACGAGTGGTGTGGTGGGACTATGAAGGTGTAATGAAACACCCTAAGAAAGAAAAAATGGATGTCCTACATAGAGAGCCTAAGTGTGAAGAAAAAAAAAGGTGGTTTAAAAGGAGCGAAGGAAGGGCTAAGGGGAAGGAATAATTAAGTTCAGAACCACTTTAGCTCAAACATGTGATTCAGTCCTTTGGGAGCAAGGCTGTTTAGGCGAAAAATAGTTGCCATTTCCTTCCTTGCCAAATCCCCCTTCGTGTCTCCATTTCTCCATGGACTTTCTACTTTGTGTACACCAATACACATTTTAATATCTTCCGTCCTACAATCATGGACCTTCTTAAAATGTTCCGATAGGGGGTGTTTAGTGTCCCCTTTTTTGATGTTCCTCAAATGCTCACTCCAACGTTCCCTCAAACGTCTCGAGGTTCTACCCACGTATTGGAGTGAGCATTTGCATTCAATCACATAGACGCAGTTAATGCTGTCACATGTGATGAAATCCCTGATTGTTTCGTTTTTCTTGGTATCTGTAGATGTGAAATCAGTGATTTTCCTGCCGGGCATCTTCACTGCCCTACAGGTAACACAGTTTCCACATCTATGGAATCCTGGACTCCCTATATTCCTTCTCTTAATAGGTTGAGATGTTATGCTCCTCACCAGTGTCTTCTGTAGGTTATCGGCCTTTTTGTATAGTACACTAGGTTTTTCACCTATGATGAGCTAGAGCTCTCTATCGTGGTTCAGAAGTACCCAGTGTTTCCTTAGGATTCTCTCTATGATTTTATACTGGGGATTAAACTGGGTGATAAAAGATATTTTCCTCCCTTCCTTATGTTTATTCTTCTTTTTATTCTGAATCAAGTCCTGCCTACTAAGGCCATCCACCTCTTGAAGAACGGTTTCTATCTCTGATTTTTTGTAACCTTTTCTTTCAAATTGTTCCACTAAGGCTTTCACTTGTTTCTGAAAATCCTCTCTAGTGGTGCAATTCCTTTTCACCCTAACCATTTGGCTTTTTGGTACCGTATTCAACCATTTAGGGTGATGGCTACTTTCAATGGGGATTAGTGAATTAGCATCGGTGGATTTTCTGAACAGGTCCGTGGTAACCTTCCCTTACTCGATAGATATTCTTAAGTCTAGGAAGTCCACGGATTCCTCACTGACATTGAAGGTAAGGTTTATGCCCCAATCATTGTTGTTCAAATGGGAGCAGAAATCTTCCAAGGATGGTCTATCACCCTTCCAGAACATGATCACGTCATCGATGTATCTTTGGTACAGGACGAGGTGATCTGATGCTCCCGGATAGGTGTAGACATGCTGTTCCTCCCAGTAGGCCATGAAGACATTAGCGTATGGGGGCGCAAATTTTGTCCCCATGGCCGTGTCGGTCTGTTGGAGGTAATACTGTCTGTCAAACCAGAAGTTGTTCCTTAAAATGAAGTTAATGCTATCAAGGATAAAATCTCTCCTGGTTATGGGGGTCTCCACTTTATCTAGCATCCACTTTACTGCCTCCAAACCCCTACTGTGTTCGATCACCGTTTATAGCGAACTGACGTCTGCTGTCATCATATACACCTGACCTTCCACCCTTAGGGGTTTTAGTATCCTCAGAATATGTCCCGTGTCCTTAAGGTACGACTTGATCTGCTCCATCAGTGGCTGCAGGAAATGATCCGTCATTTCCGACAAATTAGCCGTGATGGAGCCCACCCCGGAGACGATGGGTCTCCCCGGGGGTTTCTTGTTTTCCTTGTGGACCTTAGGGAGGGTGTAAAACACGGGGATATTGGGGTATTCTGGGATCAAGAAATCCCTCTCCTCCTTTGTTATGGTTCCTGTCATTAGATGTTTATTCACCAACGTGGTGAGTTTCTCCCTTACCATATTAATGGGGTCCCCCCTCAACCTGATGTACGTGTTCTCATCTCGTAAAAGTTGATAACAACATTCATCATAGTCCTTTTTGTTTTGGACTACTATCCCCCCCCCTTGTCACTGGGTTTGATGACAATTTCATGATTAGATTGTAGAGATTTAAGTGCTTCTTTTTCTTTCTTACTAATGTTATGGGGGCCCTTCCAACTTTTATTGATCTTTTCAAAGTCATGTTTGACCAGATCGCCAAAAGTGCTAATCCAATTACCCTTAACATGTTGTGGGTAAAAGGTGGAGCGTTTCTTAAAAGATTTTATATCATCCTTCTCCTCCTGTACCTGTGGGCTCTCCTTCTCTAATTTATCCAACTCTTGGCGTTTGAAAAATTTTTTAAGATTTAATTTACGAAGAAACCTCTGAAGGTCCACAAAGAGATCAAAATCGTGGAGCCTCCTAGTTGGGGCAAACTTCAAACCTCTCCCCAAAATTGATTTTTGAAAGTTGATGATCGCTGAGATTGAAGATCCTCACCATTTCCCTCTCCTTGATCTTTCTAATTCCTTCTTTTCTTGTATTGTGATATAGTTTCTTCTTTTCCTGTCTCAGGAGTTTCATCTTATTAGTACCCCCCCTCCTGCCCCTCTTGTTCTTAACCTGAGGGGCTTCTATCCTAAAATATGGGGGAAAGGTCTTTCATCCCCTCTACCCCATCTAATATGGTCACCATAACCCAAAGGCTCATTCTGTGAGTGGTGACTCTGGGGGTGTCGGAAGTCTTGAAATCTCTGAGGGAATAGGCCATATGGATGGTTTTCTCCCCCTTGGAATTCTCTATGTAGGGTCCGTTCCCTACTGTAACCCCTACTTCTTTTGGCATTCCTTGGCGGGTACCATTCCCTTCCCCATCTGTCCTCAGATCCTCGTGTCCTATATCTCAAAGATGATCTAGAGTGCCTCCTACCCCTTCCTTGATGTCCCTGGTATCCTTGACGGTCCTCTCTTGGGGGTGATCTCCCCCTAGATCTCCTCCTATCTCTAGATCTCGATGTCCGACGCGGTCTCCTGTATTCAGACCTCCAAGGTGGACCTCTAGACCTATACTCTTGTGGGGATCGATCTCTACTTCTCCTTCTCCTACTTGCACTCTTGTCCCTA
>WWET01003330.1:84637-100945 GCA_011038615.1 Limnodynastes dumerilii | reverse complement strand
ATGGTGTATCCACTGTGCTGTTAATTTCTTTAACTTAAGAGCGCCCTCTACTGGTGGGAGGTTAGTAAGACTTCTTCGTGATCAAGGTGAGGAGCTGCCGTCATCCTCTGCAGGGATGAAGACGTCGAAATAATAAGGAATAAAGAAGAAGACTTCAGATAAATGAAAATTAAAGGCTCCCAAGATCCGGACAGCTAATGGTGAGTTGTAAAAAAATGTTTTTATTTTTATACACATGTCACACTTTATTTGATACACTTAGATTAGGAGAGATGACCTCCTAAGGTAAGTGCATACACGTAGGGGTTAATGTTAGCTAGGATGACTATTTTATTTACATATGTAAAACTTTATTTAATTTTTTTAAGGGTTTATTTATTTATTTAAATTTTTTTTTTACACAGACGCGACACACAGTTCAGCATGGATACAATTGTATCCATGCTGTAACCAAAGAATTAGAAGGATCACCTTTGCTGATCCTTGTAATTCAATGACTACAGCATGCCTGCACGTTGCAGACATGCCGAACTTAGGATTTTTCAGCACTAAAACACGTCTGTTATACAGACGTGTTTTAATGCTCGCGATCGGCACAAAAACATAAAATCGCATCTCTAGAGATGCGATTTTATGTCTTGTGATTTCAATGCGATTTCACCGTGATTCGGTGAAATCGCATTTAGTGCATTAGAAACATTCTATGTTTCTAATACAAAAATGTCGGAACCGCGATTTGCGGACCCGCGATCTCAAAATACTTAAAATCACGTGATTTTTGGCTTAGTGAATCGCAATTGGCGATTTTGAAGCTCAAGATCACGTGATTTGGGCCAAATCGCGTTTAGTGAATGAGGCCCCTAGAGATTTCAGAACAGTTCAATACCTACTGAGGGTGTATTGAAATTTGTGGAAATAAGAAAAATGGTGAAAATTTTTAAGGACATCTGTGTAGAGTGACTTACTTGAAAAATGTATCCCTATAAGATTGAGAATAAGTATATACCCAGTATAGAAAAGTTTGAAGTTGTGAGATTTTGGGCTTCATTTATTATAAATTTGTCCTTGAGCGCTAATTACCAGAGCAATGCTTGCTGCATCTCGTAGCGAGCCTTGCATCTTCGTTACTCATATTTAAGAGAAAAAGAAAGGGAAAAGTAGGGTCTTATCGTGTTGCTCTAGTCCAATTCCTATTGAGATCACAAAATCAGCTCTGTCACAGAAAAGAGGAGTGTATAGATGTTTTACCTTGTGTGTGTGTTACAATATTAAAACATACCTTTTAATAATTATATATATATTTTTAAGTTATAGAGCACCATAATATAAAATGTTAAGAGCATAGGCGACACTCAGATTGAAAAGAGAAAGCCTTATTAGAGCGTGCAGAGATCACAAATATCAATTAGTTACAAATGATAACAGACCTCATTTTACATATGGTGGTAAATTATTATAGATTAATTTGGCGAAGCAACATATCATATATATCTAGTTGATTGGCACTTGCAATAAGACACTCCTGTCTGAGGTTTCCATACAATGAAGTAGATGTTTCTGTTTGCTAGATTTTTACCATGCAATTAATTTTGTGAGATGCGCTTCAATAGTATGAAGTGTAGGGATATTACAATCAAGGACTACCTGCCTATACTGAAACCCTGACCTCTCACCCTGTCAAACAGTGCCTATGGGCCTGATCCAGACCTACGACCGCAAGTGATCGTACGCCGGTCGGGAGCGTAAAAACGGGAGAAAAAACGCACTGCGCATGTGCAGTATGACAACTTCCGGTCGTCCGAAGGACATGAGCGTACAGTGAGCGTATTTTCAGCGTATTTTTCGCCCAAGGGGCGTGCGTTTTGTACGACGATTATCCAGACGCTCGAGTTACTACACAGAGGCGGGGATAGCCATTTAAATTGTACAGTACGGGCGTGCTAAGCCCCGTACGACCAGCGTATCGGTACGAAAATTCACACGGACGCTTGAAAAAGTTTTCTCACGGACGGTGGCTTGAGTTAGGGTAGGGTTCAGCTGCCGTAAGTCGGTACAATCAATGGGAGTGTCATGGGCATGAAAGTTTATACGCCCGGGCGAACATACGCTACGCTCGCGTCGAAGGTCTGGAGCAGGCCCTATGTGCCTCACGGAAGAATAGATTATAGACCTTTCCTTAGAATAAATAAGAGTCCAAATATCTAGGGTATTGCAGGAGAATAAAAAAGGTGAGTGTCATGGGGCCAGATCCAGACGTACGTACGCAAGCGATTTTAAGCTAGCTGCTAGCGTAATTTCGGCTGTTTGTATGTTCTGCGCATGTGCACGGCAGATGTTACGACATGTAGCACTGTAGTAACTATGTATGCAGGGGCGTGCCAAAAATACGCTAGCCATAACTACGCTCGAACTACGCACTGGAGATGGGTGAGGCATTTAAATAGAACAGTATGGCTGGGTTAAGCAGGACGCTACGTACGTGCACGGTTACGCTGGTCACGGTACTCTGAGAAGCCATCTTGGTGCATAATTATGACAAAAAGTCAATTAATTAAGTAGCATGCGTGGAGCACTTAGAGAATGGATTACTCAGATTTAATCATCGCGTTCACATTTTTTTTTTAAACATTAGATTTTTATTACGTTTTTCAAAAGAACATAAAGGGATACAGAAAACAAAATGAGGGGAGGGGTACATGCGAATGACAGTATACTTAACCATCTAGTAGCAGTAAACAATATATGCATATGATCAACCTGGCCTGCTTAATTTCTTAGTTATACATGTCGTATGCAGGTCTACATAAGACACTAAGGGCCAAATTCGCTAAGCTGCGGGTTTGGAGAAGTGGAGATATTGCCCATGGCAACCAATCAGATTCTAGTTAACATTCTCTAGTATGTAATAGAAAAGTGATAGCTAGAATCGACAGTATACTTAACCATCTAGTAGCAATAAACAATATATGCATATAATCAACCTGGTCTGCTTCATTTCTTAGTTATACATGTCGTATGCAGGTCTACATAAGACACTAAATCATCAAATTAACTAGACTTCTCTAAAGCGCACAGGCACCGGTCTACCATTGGGGGAAATATAGAACAAAACCCGGGAAAGGAACACAAAAAAAACAAATAGATAAAGAGTAAATGAGGGGAAAGAGGGAAGGGGAGGGGAGTAGAGGATAACTTCCCGAGGATAAGGAAAAGAAGATTAATGGCCATCGATATCTTAGCCTCTAATCTGCGGCATCTGAGTCTGCACTCTCCGGCTGTTCACTCGTAATAGAGAGAGAACTAGGGTGGTGGTGAGAGGACCTGGAAAGGTATTCAGCCCAATTGAACCACATTATTGTTGGTGATGTAGCTTTGGGGGAGTACGGGATACCCAGTGTTTCCATGTTTTGGCAAAATGACACCTTGGAAATTATTTTAGGTATAGAGAGAATGGTCTGGGATTTCCAATACTGTCCTATAAGGGTCTTTGCTGCCAGAAGGATATGCCCCATCACATACTTACAATCGGATGCAATATCTTTAGGATAACAATGTAGTAACGCAATGTCAGGAGAAAGAGAAAGCTCGAATCTGCATACATCAGAAATTAAGGCAGCTACCTCTGTCCAAAAGGGTTGAATAATAGGGCATTTCCAAAAAATGTGATATATATCTCCAACTTCCCCACATAGTCTCCAGCAAAGTTTAGACTGTTGTGGCCAAATCTTGCGGAGACGTTTTGGAGTATAATAAAGTTGATGCAACAATTTAAGCTGCCTTTCAGAGTGAATGCATCTAGAGGATTGAAAAGAAAGGGCAAATATATGCTCCCATTGAGAATTTGATAGGGTAATATTTAAATCCTGCTCCCATGCTAGTTGCGCTCATAACTTGGGGAAGGGAGGGTCCTGGGATAGGGTTTTATACCAAAATGATATATCCTTTTTTCCTGAAGGTTTGGTTAGTCGATAGAGGAAAGGCTGTGGAGGTAATGTGATAGGACCACCTCTATGGGTTATGGTCTCCCACCAATGTGATAATTGCAGGTATCTAAACTGTTCAGTGCTAGGAAGGCCAAACTCCCCTTGCAACTGTGTGAAAGGGCAAAGACCGTGCGAGTGGGCGATTTGTGAGAGCATAAAAATTCCTTGTTGGTGCCACACTTTAAAGCTCAGGGATTAATTTAGATAAAGCCTCTAGAGACAGGCTGCTAGCTGGAAGGGAAAAAAGTCGGTTAGCAACTATACAATTATCCCAAACCTTAAGCCCATGAGAGATACTAAGTAGCGGGGGAGAGCCCGAAGGCCTTAGTGGATAGGGTGTCTATAGAAGGTCAGCTAATGGGAAGAATGTATTCATAGCCTATTCAAGATCTACCCAAACCTTACAGCCCCTAGGTAAAGACCAGTCTTTTAACTGCGCCAATAAACATGCCTGTTGATAGCGAGCTAGATCCGGGAGTGATATCCCGCCAGCGTTTTTGGGTAGTGATAATCTAGATGTCGCAATCCTAGGGGGTCATTTACGCCAAACATAAGATGCCATAATTGTATGTAGTTTATTGATTAATTTGGTGGGAAGTATATAAGGGATGGTTCTAAAGAAATAAATAATTTTTGGTAGGATAGTCATTTTAAATGCGGCTATGCGACCTAACCAAGAGATCTCATGTTGAATCCAACCTTTAGTTAAATCAGAAAGGCGCGAAATTAAAGGGACATAATTAACCTCGAAGATATTAGCAATAGAAGCAGGGATTTGAATTCCTAGGTAAGAGGGTAAGAGAGAGATTTCGTCTTCCATACATATGGGTAGGAGGAAGTAAGCTCTCTAATCATTTCAGAGGGCATGTTAATAGTGAGGACTTCCGTTTTAGCCATATTTAGCTTATATAAGGGGGCCTGAGAGAACTCTGACAGGATAGTATGCAGGACAGGTAAAGAAAAGAGTGGGTTAGAAACAAACAGTAAAACGTCATCAGCAAAAAGGCAAATTTTATGTAGTGTGGGGCCAAATTGAAAACCTGGGAACGCGGGTGTACGTCGGATCTTTTCGGCTAGGGGCTCCATGGCCATGGCAAAGATCAATGGCGAGAGAGGACACCCCTGTCGTGTACCGTTAGTTATTGGGAAGGGTTCAGAAAGAAAGCCGTTACAAAAAATGCGAGCATTAGGAAGGGAGTATAACGCCAAGATAGAGTGAAGTATAGGACCCTGAAAGCCAAATTTGAGGAGGACCTGGTGCATGTAACCCCAGTGCAGGCGATCAAAGGCTTTCTCCGCATCTAATGACAGGAGAAGCCCCTGATAGCCATTAGCATTTAAAAGTTCCACAATGGCCAAGACCCTTCTGGTGGCATCCGATGCTTGCCGATCAGAAATAAATCCCACCTGGTCAGGGTCAATCAAAGATGGCAGAAGGGGAGCTATTCTATTCGCTAGCAGTTTGGCATATATTTTTAAGTCTACATTTAAAAGGGCAATGGGTCTATAATTTTGTAGCAGTGCGGGGTCTTTTCCCGGTTTGGGGATAGTGATAACCTGAGCAGTCAGCATTTCAGTAAGAAATATACCTCCATCTGCAACTCCATTGAACAGGTCCATCAACAGTGGGGATACACGGTCCTCAAATGTTTGATAGAAATCCGCTGTAAAACCATCAGGACCTGGGGCTTTCCCCTTGGGAAGGGATTTAATAACTGAAGTTACTTCTTGGAGCGTCCAAGGAGAATTTAGGTGCACCAGGGCCTCCTCAGATAGGCACGGCAGCATTATTTCTGACAGAAAGGAAGCAATCGTTGCTGTGGTTGGTTGAAAAAGGATTTTATCCTTATTTAGATTGTACAAGTGGGAAAAAAATTCTGCAAAATGGTTAGCAATGTGAAAAAAGTTAATAATTTTGTCACCCCTAGGTGTAACCAAATGTTTAACCCGAGTAGAGGTTCGTCGAACTCTAAGTTTACGAGCAAGCATTTTACCTGCTCTATTAGCAGAGGAATAAACGTTGTCTTAGTTTTTCAAAAGCCAGTTGAGTGCGAATAGTCATCAACTTCAACAGGTCCCTGCGAGTTTCATCTAACTCTGTTTTAGTTTGAGGAGTTGGGGAAATTTTATGAGCCATTTCCAAATGGGATAGCTTTATCATCAACCCCGAGTGAGCAAAGGAGTTTTGGCGGCGGGTTCTAGCACCAATTTTAAAACCGCTTTCAGAGCACACCAGTGGTTTGTAGGGTGCGTATGCTCAGGGGCAATGTGATGTAGGTAATCCGATATAGCATCAGTGAGCTCTGTTTTAATGAGGGGGTCTTTAGTTAAATTATTTGGAAATCTCCACAGACAGGGTGGCATTTTACGTGCACGGGAATCCCAAACCAATACTATTGAGCCATGATCAGACCAAACCCTAGTAAGAATGTCTACAGAAGAAGTATGCTGGAGAGTCCATTTATCTGTGAGTATTAGGTCGATACGAGAATGGGTATTATGTGGGGCCGAATAGAAAGAGTAGTCTCTGCAACCCGGATGTAGTACTCTCCAAACATCAAATAGTTCAAACTCAAAGAGCAGTTTAGTAAATGCAGTGGAGGAGGGATCTTTTAATTTAACCCTTCCCAAACTCGTACCCGACCTATCTACCCTGGGATTAGGGACCAAATTAAAGTCTCCCATAATAATAAGAGAACCCCTAACAACTTCTTAAATCCGTTCAAATAGGGACCTAAGGAAGGGGAGTTGACGCATATTAGGTGCATACAATGAAACAATTGTGACCGCCTGAGAGTCCAGAGTACCAACTAAAATAACATAGCGGCCATTTTTATCAGTAATCTGTGACGTTAATTGGAATTGCACCCTCGAGTGGATTAAGATTGCCACCTCATTTTTCTTGAATGGGCCATTGGACATGAAACAGGTGGGATATCTGTGATTCTGAAAACTAGGGGGACCTCTAGAGGAAAAATGGGTTTCCTGGAGACCTACAATATCTGCCCCATGAGAGTAGAAGGATGCTAAAGCTAGACATCGCTTAGAGGGGGTGTTTAAGCCTTTAGCATTTAATGATAAAAATTTAACCATATTGACTAAAAACTAAAGAGCTATGGATAGTAAACCTCGATAGCCATGACAGAAGTTTATTAGGAAGAATCCTCAGGGAAGCAGGGAAATTCCAGGCAGCATGTTTCAAATTACAAGGGAAAGGGAGATCTAAAAAAATAGAAGGGGAAAAAAAAACCAAGTCCAGTATATCGGGCTGGAGTGGGTGCCACAAGGGGTCGTGTGACACCACTTGCATCATAGGGGTGGGCTCTCTGGGGTGTAAGATAATAGTATTCAAAGCAAACTTTTACAGACAAGCAAGTAGGATACTACTAAATAAATTATAACCAAACAGTATATTTAACTCTCGAACCCAGCTCTGCCAGGTATTTTACTAACCTTATCTAACAATTATAAAGAGCTACGGGTGTACTAATCAGTAGCCCATCTTTACCTTCAACCTCAATTACCTATGCCTAAATTTTTCAACAAGGAAAAAGAAAAACAGTTGCAGAGAGGTAACATAAAGATAACATCCCGTAGCCCCAACTAGCATTAGTAAAGATGTAACGCCCAAGCATCTCTGCAAACCTTATCCACTATACAGACAGAAGAGCATAAGTCTAATTCAATATGTGAAACAATGCACTCACAAACAACTACTATTATGTCCCTTCCACACGAGTCCAGTCCGCTTGAATCGAAGATGGACGTCCGGGTTTGGGAACTTGCATCGGAACATTCCAGGCAGAGAGAAGTGGCAGACCTTCTTCAACCGAAGAAATAGTATGCAAGGTATTGGAGTGTCTCACCAGAAGTTTAACCGGAAACCCCCATCTGTACTGGATGCCATGACTCCGGAGTGCCGTAGTAATAGGACGAAGCTCTCTTCTACGATTAAGGGTCGCCGCTGAGAGATCTGGGAATATCTGGAGCTCACCTAGCAGATCAGGATCCTCGACATTTCTAGCAGCTCGTAGTACATTCTCTTTAGTGTGAAAGAAGTGTACTCGCATCAAGGTGTCTCGAGGCTGTGACGGTGGAGCTAAGTTAGACTTAGGCAATCGATGGATTCTGTCAATTAAAAGATCTCTCTCCAAGGCGTCAGGTAGAAGTTTGCAGAAAATGCCTTTGACATAGTCTGAGAGCTCACTATTCGTAATTGCCTCAGGTATCCCTCGTATTTTAAGATTGTTCCTGCGCGCACGATCTTCCAAGTTGACTATTTTGAGTTTAAGAGCGTCAACTTCTTTCTGGAGAGCATCATGTGAGTCAATCAACCCATTGTGTGAGTGAACTATCTCCCCCATCTTGTTTTCAAGGTGGTCAGTACGGTCTCCAAGATCACTGATTTCTGCCCTGATTTCTTTAAGAGATGTTTTAATGTCCGAATTAATATCAGCACGACGCGCCAATAGCATGTGATGCATCGCCTTGATTGTCAGAGGGGCATCAGAGTCCGGACTGATGTCAAGGTCAGCGGAATGTGAGAGGGTCTGTGGAGACTGTTGGACCGGGGATGGGGTAGGAGTAGCTCCTTTCTTTGGAGGTTATTTCTGTGCAGGTTGCGAAGAAGGAGAGCGTGCCGGAAAGCGAAACGGTGGCTGCAGAGGAGAAGGCTTGGGTTTTCTCGAAGGCATATTAATCATCCAGTGAGTTTGGACACAAGAAAGAAGGCTCAAAAGTATGCAGGTAAGTAAGTAGTATCCGCAAGAAGTGACGGTGCACTTGAATTAGTGCATCTTAAAATGAGTACCCCAGGGATATGTCAATGGCTTGTTACATATTGGGTGCACAGGCAAAAAGATTATTGAATTGGACCATCTATTAAGTCTCTGCACTTCTGTAAAGATGATACTCTAACTCCCTCTTGTGGGAAGAGTATGTATTTGCAAAGTTCAATGCGAAGAAGTAGTGCTTTGAAGCAATACGTATAAGTAGTGCATGAAAACAGTGTTAACAGTAGTGCTTTAAAGTAGTGCCTCAGGCAATGCCTCACAGCAGTCCTTTATAGTAGTGCTTTAAAGTAGTGCCTTCAGTAGTAGTATATAATAGTGCCTTATAGCAGAGCTTTATAGTAGTGCCTTGTAACAGTGCTATATTGTACACTGGTACTTAAACTGTAATAAGGGGTGTAGTGCTTTAAAACTTTAATAGCAGCTGTTGTGCCCACCTCATATCATATATGGATCTTCAGAGGATAAGAGCTGCAGAGTCGCTGACCTCTTGCTGTAGATAAAATGACGGCCGTCTTCAGGGTTCCCGCGGTGCACAGGACTCCACAGCATGCACACTCCCCTCCTGCAGGTTCCGTTGGCGATAACAGCGGGGAGAAAGGATGGAGGCCAGGTCTGATGCCAGGTCCCTCCACCACAGCACCCAGAAGCAGGTAAGGCAGGGATCCCACGCAGACTGCAGCAGAAGAGGCCCGCCCCGCTAGTGAGCACCGTGCCGCCGCTCAGCTGACATGCGGCGGGCTCAGTCCGGACACCAGGAGAATATTGGATCAGCTGGGCACCAGACCAGGGAATCCAATGCCGTTTCAACCCCCCAAAACAGCCTAATTCTGATTAGTTGAAACGGAGCTTTGCCTGCATGCGACCGCTCAGCTCCAGAGCCAAACCACGCCCCTCATCGCATTCACATTTTTTGCATAGAGAGCAAATATAAAAACTTTTATCAACCATATGAAAGAAAGACATATAAAAGTAAATAATTAGCCATACTGGTTAAAAAGGTAGTTGTACAATACATATTTTAAGATAATTATTCTTATTAAGTAGTTTACGGAGTAAATTATATATTATGTCTGCTTATATTGTATTTCAAAAAAGATACAATATTGATAGTTTACTCAGTGTTAAGTACATTTTAGAGTTGCAAAAGAGATATTTGCAAAACGTTGTGATGTAGAATTCATAACCACTATTAAAAAATAAAAATTATGGTAATATTCATACATTGGGGTAGATCCAGAACTCCGTTTTCAATCCGTTTACTCACGTAGTGTATTTACGCGCGCATATCTTCTATACACTCCCCTAGGCACACCCCTTGAATGTATGTATTTTGACCGACTTCCGCAAATCAAACCCTACCTTAACTTTTTTCCATGTAACCGCTATCGTCCGCACTTGTACGGATGGTCAACACATACTTACGCAGCTAAGCACCCATACTGTACACTTCAAATAAAAACCCCACCTACATTGCGTATTTTAGGCGTATTTTTGCCTCTCATAAAATCGTCACGCCCACACGTACGGATTTACGCAACTAATACATGAATGGCCCATACGTTTGTAAATCCGCACAGAAGCGTTGTTCTGGATCTGGGCCATTGTCTGTAAATAGTGAATGGGTTATAAAGATCAAAGATCTGTCAATTTTAATTTTATTTTGATTTTGAATATTGAAAGTTTTGTTACTTAGGTAATTTTTAATAATTTGTATACATTAGTCATTTGTTTGTTATGAATTTTTTGAACAGAATCTTTAAGAACAAACAAGGGGTTATCAAACTTATTTTAAACATGGAATACTTCAGTATTTAATTACAAAAAAGGGGAGTAGCTGTTAAAGTCCTTCAGACCATGGGGTGACACAGGACCGGATCCAGACCCCCGCGTGCTTTCCGTGCGCGCGGGGGTCTGAAATTACGCGAGACAGAGGGGAGTGCACACCCCCTGTCACTCCCCTCTGTCGTGCGGGCTTTATGGCAGCTTACGCTGCCATACGGATTTACGCGACTAATACATGAATGGCCCATACGTTTGTAAATCCGCACAGAAGCGTTGTTCTGGATCTGGCCAGTGTCTGTAAATAGTGAATGGGTTATAAAGATCAAAGATCTGTCAATTTTAATTTTATTTTGATTTTGAATATTGAAAGTTTTATTACTTAGATAATTTTTAATAATTTGTATACATTAGTCATTTGTTTGTTCTGAATTTTTTGAACAGAATCTTTAAGAACAAACAAGGGGTTATCAAACTTATTTTAAACATGGAATACTGCAGTATTTAATTACAAAAAAGGGGAGTAGCTGTTAAAGTCCTTCAGACCATGGGGTCACAGTGTTCAAGAGGAAAATCCAATGAGTTTCCTTTTGGAGAAGAGCTTTGTCGAGATCGCCACCTCTGATGTTTCTGAAAACGTTCTCAAACGAAAATCCCATAAGACCTTTGGGGTTACTTTCATGTTTTAATAGAAAGTGTTTTGTGATTGGGGGTTAAAGATTTCATTTTTTGCTTATCCTTATAGGCATTGCGAATTGTGCCAACATGTTCAAGCAAGTGCTGCTTGAACTTGCGTTTTGTTTTTCCTAAGTACTTGTTGTTATTTGCTTACATAGCTCACTCTCAACATTGGAGGATTATTTTTTCTTTTTATTTTCCTTTCTCTTTTCTCTTTGTTCTTTTTTTCTTTCTTGCTTCCCTTTACCGTTGCATAGGTAACTGCAAAATGTTTCCCAATGTTAACCGCTAGCTACACATAGGGACTGGCTGAAGGTAACTTGTTATCTTAGTATGATATAAGAAAGCTTGTGTTGTTTTGTATCCCTAATTTCAAAAGGTCAGTTGGCTCTCAGGATATGTATACATATTGTTCTCTCTCAATCAATAAATCTACATCTAGAGTGACTGCCTCTTCTACTTCTCCACAAAGTCCTTCCCCTCCTGATGCCCTAATGAGTGATGTCCCTTCTCATTCTGCTCAGGAATTCCCCCCTCCTCCCCCTATCCCCTAGTTTGAGACAGAGCAGACTATTTTGCAAGCCATAATTTTCCAATTATTGATAAGAAATTTGATTCTTTGCAATCGTCTCTGAGTGCCTACATTGCAAAAATCTCAAAAAAAGACTTTGCTCACATAACAGTGCTAGAACAGTGTACCAGTGACAATGGGCTGGATCCAGACTTAAGTAAGTGCTTGAAATTAGTTACTTCTGGGCTAAACCATGTTGATTGCAGGGGGAGTCAAGGTAATTGTATTCTTTGCATGCAGGGATATATCTTTGAATTGCTTACTGCACACATATACTGTCCAGCTTTACTATCACACTGTTATTTAGACTTTGTATAGGAAACATCACCTCTCAACTCTAATACTGTCTACAACAGATGAAATATGACTCCCCTGCAATCAACATGGTTTAGCCCAGGAGTAACTAATTTGAGGCAATTAGGTCTGGATACAGCCCAATGAGAACATATTCCTAGAACTCCAACATAACTCAATTCTTTAAAAAAAAATCCAGCAGTGCTATAAAAGTTGATGACCTGGAAAACCAGAATCAGAGGAATAACCTCGTTTCATTGGGACCCCAGAGTCCATTAAAGGCCCAACACTGCTTGCCTTTTTATCCCAAACTCTCCTGCAAGCCCTAAACCTGTATTCAGAAATTAGGGAACCTCAGATTGAATGAGCACACAGTTTGGGCCCAGACTGAGAGTATATTAATAATAGAACATGCCTAGTCATAGATCAATTCCTGGATTTAGAGTTATAGGCCCAGATTCACAACCCTGTACGTCTTGCACATACGTCTTTAATTTCCTGATAGTAGCTACAACACATATTTTAACACTATTTTACGTAATCTATGTATCGTTTTGTTACGTAGATTGCGTATATGCAGTCTTTCAAGATGGACTCCCCTTTTCCCCTCTTGACTAAATCAGATGATATCCTACAAAAGTTTCATGAGTAATACTCTGATCTTTATACTTGTACTAAGCCTAACACTGTTTTGATTGACAAACTACTGGCTGAGACAAACCTTCCAGTCCTCACTTTTAGACAACTGGAAATTCTAAACGCAGACATGACAGAGGAGGAGGTGGCAGTGGCGGTCTACGCAAACACCAAGTACCAGGGCCAGATGGATATTCTGTAGAATATTATAAATGCCTCCAGGCTGATATCTCCCTACCCTCTTGCAGCTCTATCACAGTATACAAAGTAATTACCCTCTTTATCCTACATTTAATAAAGCCCATACAATTTTCATTCCCAAGCCAGGTAGAGACCCATTACTTACATCATTTTACCACCCAATGCTTAGTTTGGATTTTAAGTTGTTGGCTAAAATTATAGCCAATAGGCTACAGACAATTCTTCCTTCTTTACTTACGGACCACCAACCGGGGTTTGTCCCAGGACTTCATTCTGTTAGGGGAATCTATCTGGCCCTGGCAGCGGTGACAGCCTAGTTTTCCAAGCCTTTGAATAATATGCTTCTAAGCCTGAATGCACAGAAAGCATTTGATTGAGTCTCTTGGACTTATCTCTCTGAAGTTCTGAAACGCTGTCAATTTGGGGAGGAATTTATTGCTCTGATAAGTTACTTTAATACAGACCCAGTACCCAGACCCTTACTGATTAATGGCTTAAATAGTCAGAGTGTTGGGATGAGTAGGTGGACCAGACAGGACTGTCCCCTATCACTTCTGCTTTTCAATAACTCTATAGTCTCCATGGTTAGTGTATTGCAAAATTGTAGCGACATGAAGGGAATAAAAATTGGAAGAAACTAAATTAGATTATCCGCATTTGCGTATGACATCATAATCTTTTTAAGAAATCCCCAATACTCCCTTTGCCCCCTCTGATGACTAAATTGGAAGTGTTTTGAGTGATATCAGGTTTTAATGTCAACTTTGAGAAATCACAGGCATTATTTCTTGGCAACCATCGTAATCGTCCACCATGGACTGATTGGATTCATCTTAGCAGGGTGGCTTCTCCTATCGGTGTTTATATACCAAAAATATCCAACTATACAGCGCAAATATTACCCCAGCCATTGCAAAAGCAGAAACAGAGACAAATGGTTGCTGCTGATTGTGCCTCTCATAGAGTAAATCTCCTAAAAATGATTACCTTTCCGAGACTCTTATACTCACTACAAATCCTCGCTTTACTGTTAACCCACACAGATTCTTCTAGAGTAGACAAAATCTTTTGCATGTTTATCTGGGATGGCTAGAAAGCTTGAATAGTTCTGATTAAACTCCAACAAAAAAAAGGCAAATGGAGGTCTTAATGTTCCCAATGTTACTCTATATAACAAAGCTGCCCAACTGTGAAATCTCCGGAACTGGCTACAAAAAACTATCTACATCAACACAAACTTGGAACAAAATTTCTTGCAAGGTATTTCTCTGTGTACGTTTCTCCATTGACATGACCAGGAGATGCTGGAAAATGTATGAGATAACCCCCAAAACATAAAGTCATCTCTTACTATTATACATTCTTGCACATCTTTTATGATCATGAGATATCATTAACAGATTTGGTCAAATGGGTGCTGGACTTGCCCTCACTTACACCAACTTTTTGGGTGAAATATTTAGCTAAGTCCATTAAGCTCCTCCCAGCAGTAATATATTCACAAATGTTTCTTAATACATTTCGTATAGCATATCTATCCCCTTCAAGATGTGCCCAAATTGGCTTATCTTCTGATCATCATTGCCCGAAATGTGGGGCTCCTGGGGCTGACTTACATCACTGCTTTTGGGATTGCCCAATAATTAAACATTTTTGTAGGTTTTCAATTGATTTTCTAGTAGATTGTTTTCCTCTAACCCCCGAATGGGCAGTCTTTGGTATGCTGGCAAGCTATAGGGAGGATGTAAGAAGTTACTTTTAGCGATTTCAGCTTCAGCAAAAAAGTGCATCCTTCAGGTTTGGATTCAGAGTTCAATCCCTCCTTGTCCCTTTTTCGAGACAAATTATATTATATATTCTGAGTTGATTGGCTGGAGTCAGTTCTACAAAAAGAGACTTCGGTAGACTCTATTTTAAAACATAAGAAAGTTTTATTGATATACTCTCTGCTAATGTTAAACGTCAAATTTGGTCATGCTTCCAATTTACTACATGTTATGCCACTCGTACACACATTCAAGACCCTCCAATTGTGTGGGATGCAAGACAATAATAATCTTAAGAATAATTTTACTACAGCTGTTACTGTGTTGTTCAATTCTTAATTACATATATTTATAAGGGAGGTATGTGTGCATCGCTTACCTGCTCTTGATAGTGGGATAACCAGAGGCTGTGATCTTTCTACATCTAACGACACTAAAATAGTTGTCCGTGTTCCCATCTATACCCATAGGGCCAGATTCAATTAAGAATATGCACGAGAAAAAATCTGCCCTTCACATTTTCATGTCTATTACGGCAGTGTATTTTTATGTGCACCTCTATGAGGCGCGCATGAAAATCTTTCCCAAAAAATATGTGGCATTAGCTTTGCACCTGAGTTATTCACGGTGCGAAGCTAATTGAATCTGGCCCATACAATGTAATGTTGCATTTCCTGCTGGATATGCTTGATATTTACACAAAAGTAATGACTTATTCATACTGTTGACACTATTGCTGTTTTGTTCAATTCAGTGATAATGCTTCAATAAGAAAAATGTTATAATAAAAATTCCATGAGAATTTAAATATGTTAAAGAATATGTCTAATATATATAGGCAAAATGGCTGCTACCATCATTAAGACCTAAGGCCTAAATATTCTTTTTCTTGTTATTATTATTATTATTATTATTAGTAGTAGTAGTAGTAGTAGTAGTAGTAGTAGTAGTAGTAGTAGTAGTAGTAGTAGTAGCAGTGGTTGTTTTATTTATTTATTTATTTATTTATGGGGCTTTTCCTAAAAACAACTATTTCCAATAACATAAATGTCATCATGTAAACCTCTACAAAATAGCAATATTTTCTGGTCTCTCCTTTCATCTAGAACATATATATTGTTTTTCTAACATTGTTGCATGAGATTTACTGCTTTTCATAGTTGACTTGTGCTGGGAACTGCGTAGAGATCCCTGTGTACTTTATTCACAGACTGTCTGATTGATGGAAATGAATTATTGCTAGGGCAGCACATCATCAGCACAATCATCAATAAAAACTAAGGGATCCTGGCAACAAGAAATAAAAGAAAGATTCACAGCAAGGACCAGCACATTAAAAAGAGAAAACAGTCTTTAATGATTTGAGCACATTTTCCATGATAATTCTAGGTACATTATTTGTATTTACTACGATATACCACTGAGTGAAATTGCTGTAATTCGGCAATGTATTTATACAATTATTTTCACCATACAAAGCACTTTACTGATTCATGGCAGAGATGCTCTGAAGTGGAAAACAGCTTGTCCAGAAAGCTGCATTTTTTATCTTGCTTTTTAGTACAACACAAAAAGTTGCCAATATTGCTGGAAGCTATTGCAAATAT
>WWET01003330.1:51722-61916 GCA_011038615.1 Limnodynastes dumerilii | reverse complement strand
TTCTTTCTTTTTAAGAATGTTCCAAACAGTTGATTTGGTCACACCTAATGTTTTTGCTATCTCTCTGATGGGTTTCTTTTGATTTTTCAGCCTAATGATGGCTTGCTTCACTGATAGTGACAGTTCTTTGGATCTCATATTGAGAGTTGACAGTAACAGATTCCCAATGCAAATGTCACACCTAGAATCAACTCCAGACCTTTTACCTGCTTAATTGATAATGAAATAACGAGGGAATAGCCCACACCTGTTTTTTTGAGTCGACTGTCCCATTACTTTTGGTCCCTTAAAAAGTGGGAGTCACATATAGAAACTGTTGTATTTCCTAAAACGTTCACCTGATTTGGATGTAAATACCCTCAAATTAAAGCTGAAAGTCTGCAGCTAAAGCACATCTTGTTTCTTTAATTTCAAATCCATTGTGGTGGTGTATGAGAATCGGGTCGATGTCCCAATATTTATGGACCTGACTGCACATGAAGACAAATCCTAAATAACACTCACCCAGCAGCCATCCCTACGCATTTTACCAAGTTCGAAATTAGCATACAAGGATGACTGCCTCAGAATATAGCAGTCATGGCATGACCCAGGGTAGCCAGAGAACACACTCACAATTCTCATGACAGCATCATTGACCGCCTGAACATTGAGGAAATGGTAGTAATGCCTGTTCATATAAATATGAGCTCTCTGCTAAGGTGCTTTCAGCGGTATGTGTGTGCAATCTATAGCACCCAGGACATTGGGGAATCCTGAGATACTATAGAATACCTGCTTCTGAGCTCACCATTGTATATCCTGGCTTGGGAAGCTGATAAATGTCGGCACAAGCTTTTTAAGTGCACTTAACACATGAGATAAGTGACGGGAAAAACTCAGCTGTGAAAGCCCAACCACTCTCTCAGTGACAGCCTGGAAGGAGCCAGTAGCAAGAAAGTGGAGTACACACATTCATTTTCCATTTTCCATTTTTTCCCAGGCAATGCATGAGACCTAGCTGTTGGTGGGTCCAAATCCCTCCTCAACTGCTCATAGATGCTCAGGAGATTAGCTCTGTTGAGCCTAAAGAGCTGCACAACCTACTGGTCAGACAGGGAGTCCAGGTCCATACACATGAAACACACGAGGATGGCGTATGATGCGCCATGTGCGCAGAACCTGGGGCTGGTGATGGTCACTCTCCTCACTCCTTTGTGTGACGGCCACAAGGGCAGTCACATCACCATTCAATAGCGCACAGTTAACCACAGCAAAATTTCCCTCCATCAGCAATGTGAAATAAACCTGAGTGGGATTAAGGCCTGCCTTTTATAGTACACGTATGGCTGTAATCAATTTACATGGTGATTTTTCCTAAAATCTCCTCTAGGCCAGGGTGAATTGCTAAACAGTGATTTAATGGCGATTTTACGGTGAGTTCATCAAAGCGACCTTTATGAATACAGTGAGTTGTATGTGTAACATTGAAAAAATCTCAATGGCGACTTTATGGATGGCGATTTTCCAGAAGCCTAAACTCATGGGAGTTTAGCTTTAGTGAATACGGAGATTTGATATTCACAGCAAATTCATGCAATTTGAGGCGATTTTTTCAAAATTGCGCTTTGTAAATATACCCCTTAGAAATGACTTGTAGCAGGTACAATTGCTTTGACAGAAACTGTCCAACAGTCCTGGATCAGGAGCACTTGTCTTGCCATGACCTTACTGCACATTGACTATTTCTCTCCATTGCCTCAATCTCAAAATACACAAACCACCACAGCTCGGTTTGCACTATGAGCTGAATGGGTTCGGAATCACACAGAGAAACATCACATTAGTTGGCGTACGCTAACCTCTGCATTTGGCCCTGTAAGGTTTTGGGTCTTTTCACATTAGTGAAGATTTTCTAATACAAATTAAACACATATCAGTTTACAGTTTAAAATTCCTAGATTAAACTGTGCCGTTGGAGTAGACTTTTACAAATTATTTTTTGAGTTTCAGTGCATCTCTGTGTGCGTTAAACAAACAACTGGGAAGAGACATGCTAAACTGGGTCTCATTGTATTATTGCTGGGGTCTGTGATATCATTCTATTTTTCTGATCTCCTTTGCTCTGCTTTAATAAATTAAACAACGGCAGAGGCTTTTCTATGAAGAGCAGATATCTCGGAGGCAGGAACCACAGTTGGTACAATGGGATGACAGAGCTGTATCAAACTTTACAACTGTAGTTATGCCACAGGATTAGTAGGGCTGTGTAAGTCTACAGTTTGCAAGATACCTCAAAGATCTCTACATGTGTTTTCCATTGACACTTGCACAAAGAAGCACTCCGATTAATTCATATTAATTTATATTGCATCTCAGTCAGTAGAAGTGGCTTTTTATTTATTTTTTACTTTATAATAAGCCTGAAATATGACTTTATTTGAAAATTATATCCAATGTTATACACACTGTACCTCTACTTTTATTTTCATTCATTATTCTTGCAAATGTAACAACTAACCCAAAACCCCTCTGTCATATCCTTTTTGTGAAATAGATCATGTCCGTTTTAATTAACAATATGTTTCTGAACGGTATTGTTAAATGACTAAAATTTTCCATTTTATGTAAATTAAATACAACTATAAGTATCTGTAGCCACAGATAACATGGTAGAAAGAAAAATTTAAATATTTAACAATAAGCTTGTTTGATATTTCTCAAGTGATGAACAAGACATTAAGAGATGTGGAACTGCATTCTCCATTCATGAACTTTGATTTATTGGCTATTTTCACTTTAGCTCCATGTCATTGATTACATTCGTGCAGCTTTCTGAGTTTTATTGCAAACATATATTCTGCTTTAATCATTTGAAATAAAAAAAAAATGCATTTTTCATTTCATTTCGGTCTTATGTGTAGAATACTCCCAGGCATAGCAAGGATCTATTAAAAATACATATAAAAATATTTATGAGAGATGTGTTTTTTCATGAATGGGTAAAACATGCCACCTTCTGGTAGGACGTATGCATGTATATTATAAGTACATGGGAAGATAAGAGCAGAGAGTGTCTTGGTGTCTGAAAATGAAAGCACAGTGCCATCTTTTGGCATCTGCTTAATCTTGAGTACAAAGACAGTGTTCACAAATACCCAACTGTTTTTCATGCATTTCAGATACATTAAAATGTGAATTATGCATAACAGTGCACAAATAAAACTAATGGATTCTTATCTAAATGTGCCGAGGATTGTGTAATTTTTATTCTATACTTTACCCCATACTAATGTAATAATACTAGCAAAGAATAAATGTTTAAAGATTCAATAATAATTTAGTTGCATTGTTATATTTCCATCAGTAAGTATAAAAGACCAGATCAAGATCCAATAGTGCTGTGTTCTGATCTCTGAACACAATATGACAGAGGATCTAATAGTGCATCCTTAGCAGGGCCAGTGCTAGGGAGTTCGGCGCCCACTGCAAACGTTAAATTTGCGTACACCTGTTTAACAATTTCACATTATAGTTAATAGAGTATAGTATCCATGTAAGCATCATAAAACACAATCTTGTAACCACAAAAGAAGAAAGCTAATCACAGTCACTACTATACAATACAAACAGCATCCTAGTGTCCACTATACAATTCCCACTTCATCCTAATCACCGCCACACAATACAGACTATATATCTTAGTGACAGCCATATCATACAGACATAATCCTAGTGATCATGTTTACTTACCTTTGCTGTGTCTTCTTCCGTGCTGCTCTCCCCTCTTTCTTCCTCCTTCCTGACAGCCCTCCTACAGGAAGTTCCTATGTGAGCCTCTGCGGCTGCTACATAGAGCAGCTGAAAGGAATTTTCCAATCAGCTGCTCTATGTAATGGCTGCGGCACCTCATACAGAAACCTCCTGTATGAGCTGCCAGTCACTGAGGGGATGACTCACCAGCCTGGTGCCGGCCCGCGTTGCATCCCCTTGTGGACCGCATCACACCAGCCCTGATCCTTACTCTATGTGAGTGCTTGGGAAACCACTTCCATCGCTCAAATGGACTTCTGACCACAGGATTCTACCTAAGTTTTCTGGTTCCTTCTCACTTAAAATGGTGATGATTTGATGGTTTGAAAGTCTGGATTGGACCTATATTGCACACACTATTGCTAAGCCCCTTATACTTGCAAGCACAACTGGAAGTGTCAGCAGTTAAAAGTCTGGATTGTGCGCATTGCTTTCTGATTGGACTATAGACCAGATTTTCAATCCTACCTTATGGAAAATGATCATCTGGATCAAGCCCAACGTTATCTAAAGTTATCTTTACAAGCATGAAAAAAAGAGCAGTTTAAGACATGGGTAACTTACATCCAGACCCTTAGTATAATGATTGCAACACAAAGTTGGAGTCACCAAAGAAACTCAAAACAATTCCACGTATTTATTATTAGCTTTCTTTACTCTCCAAAAAAAATCAGTCTGATAAGCATGATAAGTAAGAATTTTAGCATCAACATTATTGAGCAATGAACAATCAAACAAATTTAAACGGACTGGATCCAGACATTTAATTTGTATGCATGGGGATCTGAGATTATCAAATGCATGGGGATCTGTAAATGCAAGGCTGTGAAATCAAGACACCTGTGTAATTGCTCCACTAACCGCTTCCCTCACACCCTCAAGCCATACACTACTTGGTGCGGATTGGAAGCCTGGATTGGTAAGCATGGCTTTGGCACACTTATACTGTATATTGTAATACAAAGGCCTGACCACTTGTGATTGGAACCTAGCCACACTCTCAGAAGCTGCTGAGGGTGTCATTTTTCATAAGTCTGGATAATAGTAGAAATGACAGAAAGAGTACGGTTATAACACTGAAAAAGCTTAACCAAAAAAACAATGACAGATAACTAGGGTGAGAAAAGGAAAAAATAAGTAAAATATCAAGCAATAAGGCATGTTGTGCCTTATGTAAGAATTAAAACATTTGTCTAATTTAATGCAGTATCTACTTATTCAGTTAGATGAAAAATAGTTTTGCAATCAAGATATTACAATTACCAAAATTAGAATGAATAAAATGAATACAATAAGAGAAATAGCATTATTTATATTAACTGATACATTGTTATAAGAAAGGTTACTGGTAAGTGCATTCATGTTTATGCATTATCTATAGCCTACCAGCTGATCTGCTTTGAAGTAAAGTTGTATATTATTCTGGTAGGAAAAGTATATTTCAGGTGTACATATGCTTTTGTTTGTGTGTACTGGTGAGAGTGATACTGTTAGATTTATTCATTGATAGAAGAAAATTAATTCTGTCTAAACTTGGCATTTGACCAGGTCTAAAATGGTAAATGTTTAAAAAAAAAAAAATAAAAAAAATAGAAACAATACAGGCAGAATATGCATTTGCAATTTTAACCTGCCCAAGCACTTGACATTGGCTTGTCTTAGAGACCGCAAGTATTGCTCTCTCTGTCATAGTGAGAACTAGCCTCAGGCACATGGAGAGCCTGGTGCCTTCAAAGGGAGATATGCATGCTTAAAGCACTGTGGTTTTACCTGTCTCATGGAGTGCAGGGACCAAGTTAAATAATGATGCTGGGATCTCTAGAGTAGCAAAAAATGTTACTTCAATGATCTATATACAACGATGTCCATAATACCCAAAAGCTTTTAAGACACAAAACTATTTTGACACAAACTTTATTTTAGTGAAAGTCTGAAGACTTGCTAGTCTCTCGTTCATCAAATAATTTATTTTCTTTTAGTTAAAATAGAAATCAAAACAAGGAAACAATAAAAACAGAATTTCCGTATGTTTTAATATTTGTTAACAATGCTTGCCAAGAGACTCCTTGGAGAGTGGGTGGGTGTCCTGAATTTTACCAAGAGAGCTGGGTTTAATGATACATATTCATATGAGGGGTGTGTGTAAAAAAAGGGCAGTTTTCAACAGCACATTTCCGAAGATGGACCTAAAACAAAACTTTGTGCCCCGCCGCAGACCGGTAAGTCCCGATCTGTATTTGTCCAACCCTAATCCTTATGCTAATTCTCACCATAACCTTCCCCTTCCATTACCCTAACCCTAACCCTTCCTTCCCTGTCTGTGTGTGCAAAGGAAATGCTACTACCCTCCAACAAAGGTGTCATTCTCTGGTCCGATAGTAGTATTTTAGAAATACAGCCAGCCAAAAGTTGGTTTACAGTTGCCTCTATTACAAAAATACTACTAGTGTGAAATTTTTATGAATAAATGGGTAAGTATGCTGTTCATTCCTTAGAAATCGCAGCTGGCGCACACCAACACCAGACCAGAGGTACTTGGTTCAGGAAGTTTCGTTGCAGACCAACTCCAGACCTGAGGTATTTGGGTAAGGGAGTTTTAGGGTTAGGCTGCAGGGAGGGGAATTTTAGGGTTAGGCTGTGGGGAGGGGAGTTTTAGGGTCAGGCTGTGGGAAGGGGAGTCTTAGGGTTAGGCTATGGGAAGGGGAGTTTTAGGGTTTGGCTGTGGGGAGGGGAGTCTTAGTGTCAGGTTGCAGGGAGGGGAGTTTTAGGGTCAGGCTGTGGGAAAGGGACAGTTAGGGTTACGGTAATGTAAGGGTAGGATTAGGGTAAGGATTAGGAAAAGGAATAGATTCATACTAACCATTCATCTGCCTATTCATCCTGGGGAACATTGATTGCTTTGCCTAAGCAAAGCAAGAGCAAACAATTTCCCAGGCACTCCGAAAATACCTGGGAAAGAATGGCCCTTTCAAAAAAGGGCCGTTCATAGCGGAGACCCACACCCCTCACACACACGGAAATCAACCAGCTACACCTGATTTAGACTACGAGCGACATTTTTTGTGCATTTAGTGATTGCAACTTTAAACATTCATCCCATGGTTCATATGTTGTGGAATTTCAGCTGTCATCCTTGACTTACTGAGTTATTAAGTGTGGTTATTTAAGTGTGATTATTTAAGAATGTACCCACTACGCATACGTAGTAGGTCATTTACACAATCTATGTACCACTTAGGTATGTAGATTGACTACGCACAGTCTTTAATAACCGCAAGTAGTTGGTTAAGTAGAAAGAGGTGTACAAGGGCAGCCTCAGGGAGTTTTTAAGAAGAAGTTGGTGGAGTGAGGTACGTAAAGGAGACAGGGAGGGCACAGCTAGCCATTCTCTGTGCATATTTTCCTTCTTATGAAGGAAAATACACATGGTTACTTAAGGTAGCTCTATAGCACTCTTAAGTGCCTTTAAGAGTGGGGAATATGTAGGAGGGAAACAAAACTTAGATGCAGATCCGCGACAACTTATCTGTTTGTGTCCAGCCAGTCTTATTGCCCCTTCCTTTAGTGTCCAGCCAGTCTTATTGCCCCTTCCTTTAGTGTCCAGCCAGTCTTATTGCCCCCCCCTCTTTGTGTCCAGTTAGCCTTACACCACCTCCTTCACGTAAAATCGCTGTTTAGAATGCACTGCGCATGCGCACCATAGAAAATACGCACATTCACGTAGCGTAATTGTGAACGTAAGGGCCATTCACGTATGTGTCACGTAAATACTTACGTGTGGGCGTGCCAAATTTACGTTACTCGGAAATACGTGTGAAATACGTGAAGTAGGCGGGGGGTGGTATTTAAAGTGTACAGTATGGGCGTGCTTAGCTGCGTAAATTCGTTCAGCCCATACGTACGCGTGCGTATGACAGCGGTTACATGTGAAAAAGTTAAGGTAGGGAATGGGAAGCGTATCTTGACAAAATACGTCCGTGCAAGGGGTGTGCCGAGGGGAGTGTAGCGAACTTACAAGCACGAAAATACGCTCCGCGAATAAACGTACGGCACACGTAGTTCTGGATCTAGCCCATGGTCAGTTGTGTGGCCGGCCGCACCTAACTCACTCTTAAGTCTGAACACGGTCCGCCTTGTACAAGATGTAAATGATCTAAATCAAATTGTCTGTAGACGCAATCTGAATAGCCGCTGTTGTGCATGAAAATGTCTCACTCTGAGTCAGGTTCATAGTCTCTATTTAATTTAATAGTCCCCTTCATTTATTGCCAACAATGCTTTGGACTTTGTGGTCTATAAACTATGGGACTATTTACATAAGATAGCAGGATTGCTAGTAATCCCAGCAATTGCCCAACCAAAAAGAGAAGAAACCTCAAAATGTTGTATGGTAAAGTAAAAAGTTAATAAGTAAAGAGGTAAGTGATTCTAAAAATACAGCAGCTTCAGCAGATTGCTAATCCCACAGAGAAATACTAGTAAGAATATATAGATTAAAAGAAAAGCTACTACCCCTTAAGATACAGAGGTAGTAGCTTTTCTTTTAGTCTAGCACAGCACTGGGCATTGGGATAATTCTTATTCCAGTGATTGTACTGGCTGGAACCTAAAGTTTTTATTTGTACTGTATTTCCTGGCAAAGCTTTTCCTTCAACACTTTGGGCTGGATTCAGAACTAATACAGGCATTCAAATGAAAGGCCGTGATGGGAAATACCTCTTCCTTGCGTAATTTGATCTGCAGGCCAGGAGGGATAACCTTGTGTCGGTGAGTCTATCCATCCATCCAAGAAACATCAAGGTGATCCCTGCAGACCTGCAGACATTGGGGCTGATTTAGAGATGCGATTGCGAAAAGATCGCAAATATACGCAACTAAGTTCAGATCTTAGCAGGTTACAGCCCACTGCATAAACAGTCACTCCCCTTGCAAACAGTGGCGGATCTTAAGGTTAGACCACCATTGACTAACCCTAACTCTGCACTGTCATTTGAGATCTTAAGGGAAGTAGTAGCGGTTATTTGAGATCCTAAGTGTCTGCCCGCGCCCACTTTCCCTCATCTCCCTGCCTCCCCCCGCCCATTTCCATGCAAATCCTTCAGATCTTAAACTTTCGCAGCACTTAAGATCTTAAGTGCTTGCGATCGATTCCAAGGTCCGCTCTTAGCGAATTTAAGATCCTAACCTCTACATAGACGGCGTTGCACTATTACTACGCATGCGCATTTATGCAAATTTTCTAAGATCCTAAATATACGCACCTAAGTAGCGATAGAATCGTATCTCTGAATCAGCCCCACTGAGAGTGAAATATGGGGAAGAAATTCTGACAGTATCACTGACCTGCAGATGAAGAGAGTGAAATATGTGGAAGAAATTCTGACAGTGTCCTCTGTAGTTATACTGTTTATCCACACTGGTTAAGAGTTATTTTTGGTATGCTTCAATTTTTTAAGATTTTAACTTGTGTGCTTAAAGAATACATATATTCTGCACCATGCATCACTACCTTGTCTTCCTATAGATTTTTACACGTGTTTGTTGAACGGGACTGAGCCTGATCCTGACTATCAGGAAAGCCATACAAGACCTGGTTCTAAGAAGTGTAGCTATTTTCCACCAAACTCAACAGCGGTGGAATTATCTTTAAGATTATTTGTACCACGGATAAGGACTTATAAATTGTGCACTGTGTTTGTTATTTTATTATAGAGGTTATATTATAGAGGTTATAGACTATATTAGATTTTCTGATGATATTTTACTAATGTTTTTTATTCAGTTATTCTACTTAAGCTCATCTACAGGTTATTGCAAAAACAGTGATTTAATAATGTTTTATTTATCAGGAGTATTGATGTATGCCTACTCATTGCATTTGTTCATTTCACCTTGATGCATTGTTTATTTTTGAGGGCTGTAAGCTTGTCAGTACTGTTGTTTTTTATTGTACAGTACATTTAGTAACGCAGATTCATTGTTATTCATTTATTTTTGAGAGACTGACCTTCATGGGTGATATTAAGCGCTATTATTGTGCTGAAGAAAGAGAAGTAAATGAGGACTGAAATGATAGCTAGGCAGGGTACTTGGAAAATGCAATATTTTAGATGGCTCATTTGAATAGGAAGAGACTTTAGTGGTAGGTATTAGTAATAGTCCAATATGATGACATTAGGAGCCACTAGTGCAGGCCTGGTCAACCTGTGGCTCTCCAGATGTGGTGAAACTATGAGTCCCAGCATGCTCTGTCATGTATTGGTTATGCCTAAGCAATTAAAGCATGCTGTGACTCGTAGTTTTGCAACACCTGGAGAGCCACAGGTTGGCCAGGCCTCCACTAGTAGATGTTAGTATAAATGGGCAACCACCTATATTAGGTTCTCTTTCACCTATTGAAAA
>WWET01003330.1:19760-51644 GCA_011038615.1 Limnodynastes dumerilii | reverse complement strand
AACAATATGCATTGGCCCTGATGATATCCCAGGTAACCTGGTGGGGAGCTTCGGCGGTGCGGTGATGATGGCTATGGGCCCTTGTATCAGTGTGAGCCCCGGTGCCATTGCACCTGTCGCACCAATAGTAGTTCCACCCCTGCTACCTGCCAACCCTATTTTATATTATTGGTATTTCAAATTAGGATTGATTTGATAATTAATTTAAATAAAGCCTTGTTTTCTTTTTGGTTTTAAAATGGCACAGGGGAATTCGGTAATTGTGGGTGGGAGAACAGATGGTTTGTTATTATTCACAGATAGTAAAATTCTTGTTATCAATTATAGAGAGATGAAATAAAGCAAAAAGTATTTTGGTCATATACCCAAGAAAATAAATAAATATAATTGTTATTATGGTATACTCATTTTCTAAAAGCTTTATTTCACATCAATGTTATATTCTTAGGCTGTAAGTTAACAAATCTGTCTGCTTAATGGTTTTGTTCTCACTATGTAGAGCAGCTTGTATGTAGTTAAAGTTGCAATCAATAAATAACATAAACAATCACTGACTTGTTGTTAAATCAATTTGATCATTTTGAAAGTTGCATTTAAAAGACTAGTCGCCAATATATTTGAAAGTATTTTAATAAAAGGTAATGAGCTCTGCTCTTCTAAAGAAACACTGTTAAAATATAACTATAGCCAAACAGATTTGACTTACACAGGTATAGCCGTTTGTGTGTATGCCATATACTGCGTAATAATCATGATGTGTATGGACTTCTTACAAACGTCCACATTCAATTCATTCCTCATCCTATCATCTGAAAACATACAGGGTTTTTTTTATCTATATTTGAAAAAAATATCTTTTAACAATTTATTTTATTTTATGGTTTCTGAGTTTCGATCATGTATGAATAAACTGGAGAATAAGGAACTAATTTGCTATTCCTGACCCTGTAAATTCCGATTAACATTCAGTACAATAATTATTGTGCATGTTGCACTTGCAATTTTTGCATATTTAGATTATAAAGACTTCTACTAATCATTTTCTTCTTATTTTTCTTTTTTTTTTTATTATTGTTATTTGCACACAAATCATATTATTTATTACACACTTGCCACTAAGTATAGGGAGGAAACATCCCACAACCTGTCTATTGCCATAGGGTAATAAACATGGACAGCACCTAATTTTGTGTTGGTAAATCCAACAGCTGTAATTTATGTCCAGATAGCAGGATCCACTTGGTAAGTTTGATGTAGCATCATCTATTGATGTGAGATGTATACTCATTTAATATTATTAAAACCACTCCACTGTTCAAGTGCACAACATTCTATTCATATTCAACCAACTAATAGTTGGTTAAAAACCATTTCACAGAGTCAATAACGCTATTGCTTGTGAGCTTTAAAATGTGTTAGCGATTTTTTCAGCTCCTTCGCTTTCAAAATGCATTGACAGGACATGGATAGTTTCTTAGAAATGCAACCTGTGAATTGCTTTTTGAGTTCTCTTTATTGTAGTTTATCTCAGTTAATCAGATTAGAAGAGGAAGTCAATGCAAAGAGAGAATAGACATTCTGTATACCTAAGATTGCAAAGAGGAATTGTGCTGCAAGAATTACATTATCCTTCAAGAGCCGTATTTCAAAGTGTGTACTTAAATGACAGGATATGAACACATACAGTATGATGTACAGCAAGCAGGAAACAGATATGACTCTCCATATTAAATGTAAAATGAATGGAGCATATGGAAGGGCTTGCATTGTATTTCACTATGTGAAAGCCTGAAACATAAAATACCCTTTACAAGGTAACTATAAGAATTGTACAAGCAGCAAATTCATATGATAAATAGAGATAAATAAAAACTGCATTAGCATAAAATATTATTACAAATTTTAAAAGATGGACATTTTAAAAATCCATTAGGTATTGAGTGCTTAAAATTATTGCTTATAGTGGTAAAATACTTTAAAAGTCCATTGCATTAAGGGTCAGATCGTGCAAGAGAAATGAGAGATGAATATTTTATATAAATTACATTAGTTTCAATATCTTACCTATTGTGGCTGATGGTTACCATAATGTGGTCTGCAGATGCAGGTGCTATTTTTATTGTACATATGGGGGTGAGTAATGGAAAACAGGGGCAAGGTAAGACCCAAACAATGTCAGGGGTGCACATTAATTTTAGATCCAGACATCATAAAGTTGTATGCGCAAAATGTGCATGCGCAGTACCAACAATTCTAATGTGGAAACCTTATTCTGCATGCGGGATGGCCCTACTCACAATGCGTTCTTTATACACATGGTGGATGGGATCAGGGCCACCATGAGGGGGAGGGGGGGACAGCCAGGAGTACTGTCCCGGGCCTGGAGCTGATGGGGCCCATCATCATTAGCGGGCCAATGCGCATGGAAGAATTTTCCAGTGCAGCAGCAAGCTGCTAACAAAGGTCCACAGGAACCCACACCCTGTGATGTCACTAATGATGTCACATAGGGGACGGGGCCCCCTTTGATGTGTCCCTGGTCACACAAATTATGACGGAGGCCCTGGGTGGGATAAGGAATGCTATTCGCGCAGTAAGGGCTTGGTTATGTTGCCTTTCCGCATGCAGAGACTTAAGTTAGGACTTTGCATGGGAAGGATCGCAAGTCCGAGGGGAGTACAGGGGGTGTGCAGTGCCATAAAAGGTACGCAGTTTAGGATCTGTATGATGGCTTGTGTTGCAGAGGCTAACGTACAGAATTTCCTCTTGTATGGGGATTTGGTCCATAGAACCCATATACTGCATAGCTTTATATTTAATCTGTAATTAGAGTTAAATTAGGAAACTTCCCCTATCGACTCTCATTTTATTTTTACAGTTCCCTTGCATTTCAACATGGTTTTACTCAGTGTATGACTTGCCCATTTTTTGGCTGTACTCTCAACTCTGGATCAGCAGATTATTCTCTCCAGGTTTAGGTGTAAAAACAAAAGTTCAATTTTTACTTGGAAAACCTAATGTTAGGGACTCTTGACTTGTCTCTCAAGATCTAAATTTGTGTTCTATTTTACACTACTTCTAAAATAAAGACTGAAAACACTAGGCAAATAATGGGAGGGTAAATGCCAATGCAGCCCAGGACCAGTACACAAGCCAGGCAGGTTGGGTAAAGACACAATGGTCAAGTACAATACAGATACATTCTGCAGATACGGGCTCTTTCCCAGTGCAAGTACAAGGACATTCACTGTTATTTTTTATATTAGCTTAATTGAAAAATAAAATCATAAAAGAAGGACTAAAAACTAACACACTGCACAATCCATCCACAATATTGGGCTGGATCCAGAACTACGTCCGTCTTCCATCCACAATCCATCCACAATATTGGGCTGGATCCATAACTATGTCCGTCTTCCATAGTCCATGAAGCTGCTGATGAATAACCCTGCATAGCCTTTATGTGACAATTCACCTCGAGAACACTATAGTTAAGGACAATGGGCGGTCTTTTAGACCGCATATACGCAATCTACGTATTGAAACGATACGCAGATTACGTACAATAGCTACTACACATGCGCAGTAGCTATTGTTCAGTAAATTACGTCCATCTATGGAAGACGGACGTAGTTCTGGATACGGCCCATTGTCCTTAACTATAGTGTTCTCGAGGTGAATTGTCACATAAAAGCTATGCAGGGGTATTCATCAGCAGCTTCATGGACTCAGGCATACCCTGTAAATGTAATGTTCATACTTACATAGAAGCTTGGATATGGATTGGACTAATTTTCAAGAACTCTCTCTTACTATATATTGGCTATGTTCTGTCTCCCATTCCCCTTCCACAGAGCACTCCTCTGGCATGTCGAGGCAGTGAGCTTCTTACTGCTCTGAATGGCAGTAAATGCATTTAAAATTGTTCTTGGCATGCAAAGTGCAAAGGATTACCTTTGCACTGTGCACATGCCAATCAGCATACATTTCACTCGCCATTGAGCCCATTATACTTTTCCTGGCAGCCTGACCCTAACCTTCCCTCCCCTGTAGCCTGACCCTAAGCTTCCCTCCCCAGCAGCCTGACCCTAACCCTAACCCGCACAGAGAGGTTATTCACCTGTTCCTGGTCCAGCGAGCAGCAGCTGAGGTGCGGCGGAGAGATATTGCAGACGGTGGAAGGACAACTGTAATTGCGAAAGTGGATGGGTAAAGTATGCCGAACAGCATACTCACCTATTCACAAAAAAAAGTCAAAAGCAGTAAGTATTTGAAAATGGGACTTTCAAAAATGAACTTTCGGAAGTCCCATTTTTGGCAATTACACTCTCGTACCGGAGAGTGTAACCGTGCTTTGTGGGAGTCGCCACTAAGAAAAAGCAATTTAGAAATGGACACAGTCGACAGCTAATTTTTGGCTGTCTCTATTTGGAAAATAGCATTATTTATTTAAAAAAAATTATGAATGGGTAAGTATCCCAATCGGCATACTTACCCATTCATTCTTCGGAAACGCCACTGCAGACCAGCCGTACTCAACCAGAGGTGAATAAAACTCTATGGGAAGTTTTAGGGTGAGCACGGAGGAAGGGGAGTCTCAGGATTAGGCTGTGGGGAGGGGAGTCTTAGGGTTAGGCTGCAGGGAATTGAAGGCAAGGATCAGGCTACGGAAAAGGGAAAGTTAGGGTAATGTAAGGGGCAGGTTAGGATTAGGAAAAGGGTTGGGGGTCAGGCTGGGAGAGAACGGTGACCTTCACCCTTTATACTAGATGATAGGTTACTGAAAAAAGTTTATACTTCTATATAATTTCATATAAAAAATAATAAATGAATAATAAATTATATGTTTATAATTATTGTTTAATTAAAGCAAACAACTTCAAAATAATAACCTAGATATACTGTATAGTATAAATATAAATAAGAATATAGCCAATGCCTTGCTTCTACATTTCATTAATTTACTATTTTTATAACATTTTTATTTGCAATTATTATTATTATATTTTATGTAGCGCCTTTTGTAATCTTTCATCAAGGTTTTATTAAGATTGTTTTACCAATAGGCTCTTTCTATATTTTTGTTTCTTTCTGAATGTTACTGATCTCTGGGAAGTGAAAGACATTTCCATTTTTAGTATATTGTCCTTGCATAAATAAACCATGACTTATGTTATTCCGTGTCTAGGATCATCTCAGAGGACAATCTTAAATTTTTACAACAATTTAAGAAATAGAGGACCGTATTCACACCTAAGAAGCTAGGCCTTCTTAGGTGCGTAGAATTAAGAATTTGCTTACACTACATTTGTAGTAGGTTATTTACGCAATCTGCATACCACTTAGGTACATAGATTGACTACGTGCAGTCTTTTAATACTGCTCCCACAACCTCATCTGCCTATTCCAGTACCCCTTGTTTGAATTAGGCATGTAGATTTTGAGGAACTCTCTATCAGACGTATCTCCTTCATATGAAACTCAGTTTTGTACGCTAGGAGATCTATTACGTAACATCTGCCCGGGGCATGTGCAGTCTGTACCAGACACCCAATTTCTGCAATTTGGGTGTTGAACAGACATTTGGATCCAGACCCCCGCGCGCTTTCCATACGTGCGCTGGTCTGTCCGTCTGAGAGAGAGAGGGAAGTGCATGTCCCCTGTCACCCCCCTCTATCGTTTTAGGCTTTATGGCAGCTTACGCAGCAGATCAGTGGTCCCCCTTCCACACTATACACTTTGCACGCTTCCCCCCACCCACTTTAGCAGGCAGAGGGGAAGAACAGCCATTTGCATGCAACCCTAGCGTAACCTCTGGAGGGTGTATGCTTGCGTGCGTAAGTGACCTGACGTGCGCAGGTCTGGATCCGGCCCCCTGTCTGTGGCCTGTGCATCCATGTTGGGTGCATTTGCTCAGTAAATATTCATTGCCGATACATATGCAACCATGTCATTAATGAATATTAAGATTGTGAGTGCATCCAATTGGCAAAATTTGCTTTTAAGTAAAAAAATATTTTGCCAGGTTAACAATTAAGAAGCTAACACTTTACTTTGGCATTTATTATGATTATAAATAGAAATTAATGACAACAATTGTTTGCAACTGAAATAAAGTTTCAGTACCTGGAAATATGTGCATTAAAAGTATCTGAGATGATATTTTAAAATATATGAATGCTTTTTGTAAATATAATTTTATTCTGTTTTGATGCATGCACAAATTGAATGTAAATGGTTTAGTGTTTAGTACACATGTAAATGGTTTTGTGTTTTGGGGCTGCTCTATTATTGCTGTGACTGTGTAAGTGGCGAATAACAATAGTTTAACAATATCAGTATTTTAGCAAAAAAACAGACCTTTTGCAGAACATGTAAAAGCTCTGTCAGACATAAATATCTAAGCCTCCTGGTACATTGAGCTGCAGCTAGCTTTCAGCTCCCTCTGCCTGTGCAGAATTAAGTGTACAGGCTGCATCTATGCATTAGTCACCATGGAGACATTTGGAGTTTGACTATAACTATAAATTTAGATGCACCACTTTGCTTTGGTATCACAAAAATAGGCATTTTAGCCTCCCGATCACATACAGACAGGAAAATGAAAGAGAAAAAGGAACATAAATCTTTATGAGTGTGCAGATCCAACAGGTCCATTTACTTTAACCTTCTCTGCACCAGGCATATACCAGTTATGTGATTCTATTATGTGTCAGAGCAAAGAGAGCAGTGCTTTATTAACACCCCAGTCGTCTGCTCTTTTAGCATGAGATGCTTTATAGTCTTTTCAAGTGTATGCTCACAATAATGACTTCACCTAGTTAATTCTACGAAGATTATCATCTCATACAAAGCAAAAATAAAAGGATTGCTATTAGGAAGCCATTAAAACAAGGTATAATGAAAAAGAAATGGTCATTCTAACTGAAATCAGAGCTGTGGTCAACCACTCCACAGTTACTTTCCACTCACAGCTAATTATCAATATAATACTACAGAAAAAGCTCAGATCATTTTTAGCACAGTACATGCAATTATCCAATACCATATGATTTTAATTATAATGGGTTTTTATTCTGAAATATGTTAAAAAATACAGTTTTTACTCACGGCTATTTTTATTTAGGGCACTGTATTATTCAGGGATTACTAGATGATTTCTTATATGGACAGAATTAACACACTGGTTGCAGTAACATGGACCATATTTTTGCAAAATACAGTATAACGGGGAGTAATCAAGAAGATAGCTCTCCATATACAGGACAAGATAAGCTATCCACATGTAGATATAGCCTATTACTAAACTGGACCATTCATACTACTACTACGCACAACACCAATATAGGCAATAAAGCAATAACAGCAGAGTGGAATAGGTAAATAAATGCACCCATTACTCATAATGAAGAGACTGCATGAATAGGCTGCTACCATTATTTAACTCCACTGGAAGTGTGTGGGAGCATGGTAGAAGCAGTTATTTCTTAATCTGAAATACAACATAATCTAGTTTTTCAAGGCAGTAAGTCAAATATAAAAAAAACAATGTTTCCCAAAAGAAATAAATACGATATAAAAACATGCTCTACTTTAACTCTCTAAAAGGAAATGTCATGTTTAGTAATTACATTCAATTTTCACTCACTAATTTGCCGCTGTTCTTTATATAAAAGAAAGGACTAAATCAAATCCTAATATGCTGCATTTACAACAGGATGCATGAGTGTTTAAAACACGCAAAATGTCAATTTTATAGATTATAAAGCATACTATCTACCTGTTATATGTTGTTTTAGAAGTTGAGTGGGTTCCAGTATGCATGACCAAACCTTGTACTTAATACTGGATTGGTGGCTACAATGTTCACATAATAACTTGATTTGACTTGGGACCTGATTCACACTTAAGAACGCGATAGGTTCCTAAATATAAGCAACTAATAGCAATGAAACGCCCTTGGCACACCCCTGGTTTTCATGTTCTTATGTGACTTACGAGTGCTATAGGGCTTCCTTAACTATAGGTTCGCATTTGAATGTGTAGGGCGTCTACTTAGAAACTTTACTGCATAACCACGCTTTCATTTGGTCAATTAAATGCCTCTCTCCACCCAAATCTTCGTATCTGCAGAGTTCATTATGCATGGAACGCACCTTTTTGGATATGTTACTACGAACCTATCGATTTTAAGTTTGTAGTGTATGAGCACAGAATTAATTTGCGAACTTAAGTCCAACGTAAATAGCGTATAACAGTTATTACGCATGAGCAGTGCATCCATTCTTAAATATACGCACCTAAAAACATAAGTGTGAATCAGGTCCTTGGAGTCTATGACTAGCATGCTATGAAAAAATTCATATGCTGAAGTATCAAGCCACTGAACCTTTGTGCTTAAATCATACCAACAACTCTATAATGACAATCCAGTATGTTTCATCATTTCCTGTGCACCAGAATAACTCCGAAATTGGGGGAGGGGTTGGCCGTAAGTCATAGTCCTCTCCTTCTGGGCCATGCACACTGCAAACAAAATTCAGATAGTTGTGGGTCCCATTACACAGACATCTAGGCAAATTTACTGCACTCATTCACATGGACCAATTTCAAACAGTCAGGTCACCTCAAAATTTCCAGTTCACATTAAGAGGGAACCTATAAATGCCCACTTGCAAACTCAACCCAGTCCATCGAAAGCAAAAGTCATTGCTTTTAAGTCTGGATAAGTTTGAATGTTATTCATAAAAAACAATGCAGAAAAAAATGCTGATGAGGAGGTTATTTTGAATTCTATATCTGGCCTTTTGTATGGGCTTGTTTGAAGGAAATATGCCAGATCCAGACTCACCAAAAATGTTCAAAGATCCAAAAATGATCGCATTGTGAGTGTGCGCACTTCCAGTATGGAAGCACGCCTTCCGGAATAAGGATTACCCTTTGCACATGTATTTTATGGATGCACGGTATTAGTCTTTCCAATGTTTGTAGTGCTATGTGTTATTGAATATATTTACTAGCCAATTTTATATTGCTGGAATATTTACATGCAACTGTGTGATAATTTAATCAGTCTTCTTATGTGATCATCCGTTTTTCATATGAATGTTGTTATGGTTATATAATATTTTATATGTGTGGTGGAATTAAGTCTTATTCCTATATACTTGCCTAGACATATATAAGTATTTATTTTAGCTTTTCATTGCTGTTAAGAATAAATTTAGCTATTTACAAAATTTCTAAGCGCTTCCATTTGCTGTTTGTTTTTTACTATTTAGGGCTTGGTCACCCCTGGTAAGCTGCTGGAGGTTTGGTAATTTAGTTAATTGCCCCTGTCATAATTTGAGTGCTGATTTCATTTATGCATTTTTACTTCCAGTATGGATCCAGATCCAATGGATCAATTAAATGATAGTTGGAGGAGGTATGCTAACAGTACAGTGAGATTGTGCTAAATGTTATCCAAACTATCCAGACTTTCTATGGTCCACATTTTGCCTCCTCTAACCCACATTGAAGTCTGGAACCAGTTAATTTAACAAAAACCGACTTGTAAGATGACATTTGCCTATTAGCAAAAAAGCACAAGAGCTCTTAACAAGCTCTTAAAAAACTACTTTTCACAATATTTTTTGTATTGACTGTGTTATGAGGGTGGCAAAACAGGGCACAGAGTTTAACTACTGGGGCAAGATTTACTAAGTTGCTGGAAAGGAAAAGTGGAGATGTTACCCATATCAACCAATCAGATTCTAGCTGCCATTTTCTAGTATGTAATAGGAAAATGAGAGCTAGAATCTGATTGGTTGCTATGGGCAACATCTCCACTTTTCCTTTCCCACAGCTTAGTCAATCTGGCCCCTGGTCTGATATTCACTAGAGCCCCTGATGGTGGAGATAGCTTGGCTACTGACAAGTTGCAGGTCGCAGGTCGTAGCCCTCAATGATAACTCCCACTAGTAACCTTTCCCAGTGGGCCTTCACCACACAATGACACCCGCACACACACTTGTACAAAATATAGCAAGATCAAATGCAGGGCTAAAGAGTATTAAACCAGAGGGTAGGCTGGAGATTGCCAGAGGAGTCAGGTGGAAAAGACTCAGAGAGATAACGAGAGTCAGGTGAAATGGACTCAGAGAGCAGTAACACATAATGAGAGAAAAGCAAACTAACTCAGTGTGTAAGCTGTACAGATGGAGAGAGTCAGATGGAAAAAACTCAGAGATAAAACTATACACTAAGAACTTGATTGAAGTGGAAGCTAAACAACTAGTAAGTAAGATTACAATACTCAGAAACAGTGTGAGATGGAAAACACACAGAGAGCTCAGCAAGAGAACAAACAGAGAGACAGTGAATCCAGAGCAGAGAGCAAATGCAGTAAGTTGCACCTGCTACACACACTGGAGGACAAAACTGAGAAAGTCAATGAGGATAGAAAATGGAGGCCAGGAACCAGAAGGAAGGCATGCAGGGGAGCACAATGGGGAGACACAGGGACAGACGGGGACCAACAAGAGCTACAAATGCATCAGGCAAACGCACAGTAAAGTAAAGAGAAGGTAAGACACAGAAGAAAAATACTATAACCGGCAACATAGGACACATGTTGCCGGTTATTTAAAGGTCCATCCACCAACTAACTGTCAGGCCAGGACATATTTCCAGGTTTAACCTGCTATGGCCTGACTGATGGCATGTAACAAACTGTTCTTATGATTATAATTATGTTTGTATAAGCCTTTGTTGGATTGGAGTGCGCTTTCCTTAAACCGATGACAACAAAACCTCTACCGCCCCTAGTCGATCACAATGAAGTAGGGGCCTACTATCAACCCCTCTTCCACTGATGCCCGACTATCGCCTCGGAGACAGATGACACATTCTCCCAATAACCCACTGGACCAGGGCCTGGCCATAAAACAAAACCCCATGCCGCGGCTGCCTTCATTTCTGGCTAAACCAGCATCAAGGTTTAGGGAGCAAACTCCTTGGCTCACCGCCACTGCACCTCCCAGGATACTCCCGGTGAACTGCACTGCCTTCCCGCCAACAAAGAGACCACAACCATAGTAATGACAACCTGCAATAAAGGAAATATTTGGAACACATGAAGTGAACAGCATAAAAACAAATCACTATCATCAAGTCTAGTAAAAGAAATATCAAAGGAAGGGAGGGTGAGGAAATTCCGGAAGACAAAGAGAAGGGATGCAGGCCTGAACGGGTTTATAAAGCATATTTCTTGAAGCCCTCCCCTCAGGCTGATTGGATCCACAGGACAAAATAAGTAAACAAGTAAACTATTAAACAACTACCATAATCCCTGTCTCTTCCCAACCCTGGGTTTAACTGCCTTTGGGTTCATTCTTATCCCTTAGTTGTCTATGTGGACTTACCTGTATATCCACACCTGCTGTCACTACCACATTTATACCTGCACCTTGCATGTAATGTTTACTGCACTCACTCACACAGACCTAATGTTAATGTTAAATCATATTATTATAAGAAATGCAACAAAATGTTGTTTAAATTTCTTTAGTTTGAAAGCATTTATAATCAATTGCATAAGAAATACATAGTGTTAAATTACATTGCACAATGTATTTTATGTTAAATATAGTGAATCTGTCATTTTTTTTTGTAGAAAGAACAATGCGGTATGAAACCTTGACAGAAAGCTCTGAACTATTTTTATCTGAATAGCATTTAATGTGTTTCATTTTACAGTGTACCCAAGGAATTATGTAATAAACACTATTCAGAAGCCTGACAGGCATTATTCCTAAAGAAATACAAAGAAGACAGAACTTGGCATAAATGAAATAGCACATTCTGACCACTAATTGACCACATTTCTCCTCATGCAGGACTTCTAATCGTTAGGATAGATTCTGTCAAAGGCGAATGATGGCAACCAAGTCTATAGAATATTACATGCAACACTGTAGTGGAACCCTTCACAATGTTGCATATTTTTTGGGACACTCTATGTACCATTGTGATTGGTAGTGTAAGGCAGATTTGTGATTGGTAGTATAAGGCAGATTTGTGATTGGTAGTATAAGGCAGATTCGCGATTGGTAGTATAAGGCAGATACTCATAGGTTACTGTAAAAAAGTGTCTTACATTAGCTGACCTATTACCTTTCAATCTATGTATGTATCTATGTATGCATTTATCTATCTATCTATCTATCTATCTATCTATCTATCTATCTATCTATCTATCTATCTATCTATCTATCTATCTATCTATCTATCTATCCATTCATTCATCTCTGTCTGTCTGTTACTCTGTATGTCGATCTGCTATTTACCTGTCATTTTTAAACCCAGAAGTAATTTAAACTCCCAGAAGCTAAGGATATTTAAAATTTAAAAAAGTCTAAACATTTAAAACACACTTTTCAAAGGCAAATCAAGCATGGAATAACAATGACTGCTTTTCTGTACTCCATAGCAGAGAGGGTGTGATCTGCCTTAATCTGAGCATTGACATATCTTGTCACCACTCATTTATTGCAAGTTATTCAAATCACTTTAAATTATACTGTCACATAACTTGAATTCAATAGCCAGACACAGCAGATAGAATGTCATTAATGCTATTATAACTGGTGTTTTTGACAAGGTACTGATTAGTTATTCAGTTCATAAACAAAAGAAAGGTTCTCTTTTTTTGCCTGGAGCTTGACAGGCCTACTGGGAGATAAAAGTTGAAATCATTCGTCTGCTATTGTGTTTGGAGTTTCAAACTGTGCAATTGCGGAGAAATGTAACTGTAAAATGTCGGTTATGGCCATTTAGCAGTTAATGAGTCTCTCACTACACACAGGATGCATCTAAGCTTCCTCTGTTCAGTAAAACTGCAATAAGACTGTAGCTATTCATGCAATCTGCTGGATAAGCAGCCTTCTGAGAAATGACAGATTTGGTGGGAAAATTATGCTGGAGGCAAGAATTTTGTATGTTTATCACAAAACAAAAAACTATGTTAATGTTCTTATGAATGGCACTGGCACAGTGAAAACCTTCTGTCTTTCTTGGTCTTTTTAAAAACCTGTCTCTTCCATTATATTGCAAAGTAACAGACGGTCCCCTTGCAGTTGACATCCCTCATCTATTACAGGTTGTTTAGATGTGATGATAACTTCACTCAAGCGGTCAAATAGGGTTTTATTTAATACCATATTCCTTTGATAATATTGATAGTCATGACGCTATATGAAGGACAGTGCCTACAGTTTCAGTAAATCAATTTAAATAGAACATAATTTATGACTGTTGATGTCATTAAGCAAGAGAGGCCTGGCAGAAATAGCATATGCTGCATGGCAAACACAAATGGAAGCAGGAGAGGAAAGTGCCAAGAGGTGTTAAGGACTGGATGAAATGTCAAACAGAAAAGGTCATGTGCAAAGTATTGAAAATGTCAGCATGGATCTAGAAAATCTGTACCAAATTCAAAGACCTTTTCTATGAACAAATAGGCTTTGGGAAAGTATGAGCACAATACATTGACTAAATTGGCACATAATGATGGGCTAAACAAACTTTTTTTCTAGAGGTTGACCACCATTCATAATCCACAGTTGGGCAGGTGTAAAGAAATATGCCTAAGTGGTACAGTTGTGTATTTTTCAACTAAACATTGCACGCAAATTACATACTCACGCCTTGACCTAACTGCACGCATGCACCGGGACCCAAAGCACTTTTGAATGTAAAATTTAAATACACATTTGCAAACATATGTTGCCTGTGCATGCATGGTGCTATAATAAAATGCATGTACAGCTGGTCTCAGATAAAGCTTTCTCAGCCATGATGCTCATTTCGCGATATGTTAGGGAAGCTAGATTACAGACCATTTTATAAATCATTAAAAGTTTGTTTATTTGACTTTTAGCAGTTGCTGACTTCATGCAGAGATCAGACAATGGAGCTGACATCATCCATTCAATTCATGCTACATTTAAGCTCCCCTGCCAATGCCAAGGTGCCAATGTGTGTACTCAGAATGGGACTGATACAGACTTAATAACAACAGACAATTTACGCACACGGAATGCATAAATTTGGCTGTGGGAAGCCACTACTCATGCGCGCAGCAGGTGTTATTCATTGTAAGTTTGATTTACGTAGGCCCGGTGCGATGCGCTCCGAAAGGAGATGCGGTGCAGGCTGGAGAGGAGCCGGTAGTCATCCCCTCGCTCCCCTCTGGTGGATGGCAGGAGGTTCCTGTATGAGCTGCCACGGCCTTTACATAGAGCAACCGATTGGAAAATTCCTTTAAGCTGCTCTATGTAACAACCGCAAAAGGCTCATACAGGATCTTCCTGTATGAGGACTGGAAGGAAAAGGGAGAGAGAAACAGCATCGCAGAGGAGACACAGCAGAGGTTAGTAAACATGGGGATACTGGGGGGGCTGTATACACATGATGGGGTTACTGGGGGTTTGGAGGCAAATGATGGGGATACTGGGGGGGTGGGAGGCACATGATGGGATTACTGGGGGTTTGGAGGCACATGATGGGGTTACTGGAAATATGACTCCCCTGCAATCAACATGGTTTAGCCCAGGTGTGACTTTAAGTTCTTATTTTAAGAAGATTCTTAAGTGTGAATCAGGTCCAGGGTGTATAGTAACAGTGCTCAGTGCTGTGTATGATCAGTCACTCAGCAGCGTTACTACCATGACTGAGGGGATATTACTATGGAGAAACAGGGTGTATGGTAACAGTGGGACTGAGACACATGATGGGGATACTGGGGGCTGGAGGCACATGATAGGGATACTGGAGGGCTGGAGGAACATAATAGGGATACTGGGGGGCTGAAGGCACATGATTGGATTATTGGTTGGCTAGAGACACATGATGGGGATACTGGGGGGCTGGATACACATAATGGGGATACTAGGCCTAGAGGCACATGATGGGGATACTGGAGGGCTGGAGGCACATGATGGGGATACTGGGGGCTGCAGATACATGATGGGGATACTATATGGTATAGCAGCCACTAGGATAATGTCTGTATGCTATGGATATATAGTCTGTAAAGTAAGGCAGTGTTTATGATGAAGTGGGAATTGTATAGTGGAGACTAGGAGGCTGTTTGTATTCTATAGTAGTTGTACCCAGGTCCCACACCGGGGTACGGAGTCTAACTAGGGCCTGGTCTTCACTAGAGCCTCTGATGGTGAGGGTAGTCTGGCCTGCAGGTCACCAAGCAAGCCGTGGCCTCCGGTGGCAGTCCCTGGAGGTACCTGGAAGTCCACTATCAGGAACAGGAACCCACACGTCCACCAAGCTTACAGAAGGTCGAGGACCAAAGATAAATATGAGGTGGAAGAGAGACACCACTGACAGACGGACTAGTCTGGACGTCCCAAACACTATGCTTTGAATGTTGCCAGACCACAGTAGCAGACAGGAGAGGTAAATAAACAACCTGGTCAGAATCAGGGGGAATTCTTGGAACAGAGTAGGTATCCAGGAGACAAGGAGGGTGTAAGGAAATCTCTAAATACACAGCACAAACACTCTGACAGATGGTAAACTCAGAATGGAGCTGGAGATATAGAAAACCACTGGAGAGGGCTCAACACACAGCACGCACATTCTGACAGGTTGTAAACTCAGAATGGAGTTGGAGATACAGAGAGCCACTGGAGAAGGCTCAACACATAGCACAGACACTGTGACAGATGGTAAAATGGGGGAAGTGAGACTAACGGTTCTCACCAGAGTGAGACACCGCCAGCGCACACACACACACACACACACAGTCTGGAGAGGACACCACAAGGAGAAGGAAAGAGGTAGGAGGGTAACAAATGTAGAACGGAGGTAAGCAGACACCAACAGAAGCACGAGGCACACGATTCAAAACAGCAGGCTAGACACAGGATAAACATACACTCAAACACTGCCAGGGTTAGCCTGACAGCGTGTAATAGTAGTAACTATGATTTTCTTTCTTTTATTGTGGTTAGATGATTGTGTTTTATGACGCTTACACATATACTATACTCTATTAACTATAATGTGAATTGTAAAAAAAAAAAAGTGGGCGCAAATTTTAGGTTTTAACTCCATATGAAAGTAGAAAGAGGGGGCATAATGCCGCGACATCCCTATAAAAGCCAGGGAGGGAGGGGGGGGAGGCAGGGAGAGGCATTGTCTATGCGTAGTTTTATTTTATAAATATAAGCCCTGTAATGAGGCCCGTCATTCACCGGAGGTGACCGAGGAGCGCGGACCGGGCCGGAGGAGGAGAAGAAGAAGAAGAAGGTGATGAAGATGCAGCCTGCCTTCACTCAACACTGCAGAACAGTGAGTACAAGATTATTACATTGAGAATAAATGTTTAATGGTAACTTGCCTATGATTTATTTTTTTAACGTATCATTATGACACGCACACGTGGGACACACTTGTTTTATTATACAGGGGGACATATTAGGTCTTACGCCGACACAAGGGGACAATTTTACAAAATCATAGAGGGAGGGACATTGTTATGGTACCCTGGAATTACCTTAGCAAAGTACCGAGGGTGTAGAGTCTGAGATCGGACCGAGTGTCCGCTAGAGCTCCTGATGGTGGGGATAAACTGGAGCTGATAGAAACCCATCAGGATACAGCCCTGGAGAGGTTACTCGGGAAAAGAAGGTGGGTAAAAGACGGGACTAAGAGGTACTGGGAAGAGAGAGCGGAATTGCGGGAACAGAAGTACCAGAAGGGACTGGACTTAATGGACAACGAAAAACAGGGAACTGACAGGTCTGGGAAGACGGGACAAATACTGACTAACAAGAACAGACTATGAGATTCATACACACACTTATACTGTAGGCTTCCCCTAATGGGATACAGATACAGTCACTCAGGCAAAGGGAGCGTTAATACAGGAACGGGTATAACAATAAGGGACAGATTGGGGAAGAGACACAGAAAGGGTAGGTCAGAGGAACCAGAAAATGTTACTGGTAGCGAAATATATTAATTTAGCGTGAACTCATGATATCAAATAACAACAGCATGGACACCATATAATAAAAAGTGCATGATGCGTAGAACCGCAGAAAAGGGAACCCTAGCTAATATAATACAGGAACCTGTCCCTATACACCAATTAGCGGCCTCACGGCCAGCGCTTCACCTCTACTGAGGTAAGTATCTTTCCCTTACCTATACTAGATTGGAATATGTCCCCAAAGTGTCAGCGGTCTAGTAAACAGCGTTCACGGAGCACCCCCGCCGGTGCACACGGAGGAGGCGCGTGGTAATAAAAATATATATTTAAAATTTTGAAACATTGTATTCTAAGACTGTGTGCACCACAAAACAGCTTTTCTTGGTGGTCAGTTCTTTCTGCACTCAATAATCAGGCAGAAATACAGAAGCAACAAGGCAGAGAGAGAAAGAGCTGGCAGGCACCACGAAGGAACTATAACCAGCATCTGCCGAGAGGAGGAGAAAGATATTTATAATACAGAGGACCAATCAGAATGCAGCAGAGATCGAGCCAACGGAAGGGATAGGGCAATGCCATGGCAACCAAGACGCGCCTCAAGCTGCGCCTCAAGCTGCGCCTCAAGCTGCGCCCAACGGTCCGAAGGAATGTGCGTCTCTGGTTGTCGGGGAGACGTCACCGCTGCAAGCCGGAAGCCGGGGAGGAAGGAAACACTGTGTGGGCAGATGGAGACCAGCAGAAGGGACCAGAGGAGAGAAGGGAGGTAAGTATAGAAGGTGCTGCAGAGGTAAGAAATTTAGAGGGGAGACGGAGGCAAGCGGCAGCCATGCGACGGAGCCTGACAGACATATCTTGAAATTATATTTAATGTTGGCTCATTTGTTTTATGTAATCTGCAGGGGTTAAAATGTGCTGAGGGACAGTGGTTCATACGTAGGCAGGGACAGTGTGGAATATTTAGGGTGGGACAGATCAGTGTTTATTGAGACAGAGGGACTGTTCTGTAGTGTAGCGTTAGCGGGTAACACTGTGGTTGTGGCAGCATGCCGTTAACCCTTTGCATGCTGCCACTTGGTGTACTAGAAGGCAAAGCATGCCCTGCAATACAAGGGCATGCTCTGCCTTAAACTACTAGGTGTCACAGCATGCTAAGGGTTAATAAGTAGCTGCGGCAGCCTTTTTTTATTTTCAAACATTCTACAACAATGTCTGGTGATTTTAAAAGGGTTCACTTGCCACGATTACAAGCTTAATCACGGCAAATAAACCCATAAAAAAATCACCAGACATCGCTGTACATAAATCGGCAATAGTAAATTCAAACTCTGCTGATGTCCAGCGATTTCAAATGTTGATTTGAAAACGATTTTAGTAAATCTAACTCAGTGTGTTTACAGTTGGATCAAGAAATTTAGACGTGGGGGTATGGACATTTAGAAGGGGCAGTATGGAAACACATAAATAATAGAAGTGAATGGGGTTTTATAGCTTTTCAATTAAATCAGTAGTGATGGTATGGCATACCTATACCACCAACTTTGTTTTTTGGAATAAAAGCAGTCACAATGCCACTTCTTCTATTTTATACCCTGGCAATGTAATTCTGTGTATATGTTTGTAAAGATAAAGTGCTGATTGACCAGGTTAGTAGAAATATGGCATCTGAATTGTGGTTTAGAGATTAAAATCTGTTTTTGAGATAAATTCTTAAATATAGTATCATACAACATTTAAACCTTGTTGGTATATTTGGCTTGAGCCAAGAGTCATAATCCTTGGAACGTTAATTCCCAGGTGAGGGATGAAGGTAAGTTATGGTTAACTAAAAATACAGCCCAATTCCCACCAGCTCTCAAAAAACTAAGGTGGAGTCTCTGTTGCCAATCCAAGTAACCATCATGGGTGGTCACTTTGGTCAGCTCTATAGCAGCCACAACACCAATATTTACTTCTCTGCTTGTACTCCTTCATTAATCTCCTCTGACGGAATACTAACATATTGCACAACCTTGAATTGTTCTACCTTTATTTATACAACAGTCATGACTCTTACCATTAGTTATGATTCATTTTTGTGGGTTTACAATGATCAACTGTGGAGATTCAGCAATAATTGTTTGAAATTATTTGTGTCATTGATAAATCAATCAATGATTCCTCACCAAACATAATGGAAGCATACCTTTGAATTACTTGGCAAAAAATGTATTATTTGTGCATTGTGCTTTCTTTCTCAAAAAGCAAAGTTCATGAATGCATTTAATAGCGAACATTCTTTTACGCAGAGTAATTTTATAGCCATGTAAATTAAAGATAATAAATAATAGGAATGAATTTGTATTACAATTGGGGAAAAGGTCTTATTCAAAAGGAACATATTTATTAGTATAATACATCAATATAAACAAACTCAGCGGAACTCCCATTCATTTCAATGACATTTAATTGAAACAAATGGAAGTGTGTCATGCATCAAGAACTAAACATGTTTGTCATAATAACCTATTATAATTATTGTATTATCTTTGCGTAAGCATTATGATATTTTGGTAAAATTTGTAATCTTTAATTTTTGCTGTTAATCCTGAACAGAGTATTTCCCAATGTAGCATTTCTGAGGCTGTGAGAGTTTAATCTTATTTTTTATTTTTATACATTTTTAATGTTATTATTTTATTAACTTTTTTGTATCAAAAAGTGTTTCTTTGTTACACTGCAATGTAACTAACATCCAAGAGTAGCAACTGGATAGGTTATACTGAAAATGGGCACGTGTTGGAAACATGAAAACTGATGGGTGTAGGGGATAAGGTGTGAGGTGCAATGTAGCAGCCTTTACTAGTTTTGCATGTTTCAAAAGTAATTTTGATTTTGTTGCTTTACCACAAAATTAAACCCCTAAAATTTAGAACCCCGATCTCTCGGTTAGAGAGGGGAAATACGTCCTGGTTCGTACGTAAATCCCCTTGTTTGAAGGTTGTGCGCATGTGCACAACCTTCTTACGTTGCCAAAAGGGTTGACGTACGTAACGAATGTTACATAAGCCGGCTCTTTCGAGAAAGGGGTTTCCCCCCCTTTACGCATGTCGTATCTCCGCCGTGAAGGTGGAGCAAGACATGGTAATGTGGTAATACGGCTGTAAGGCTACATACGTGATCATAAAAGTTAAGGTAGGAATCATAGTATGGAAGTTGTACCCTATTCAACAGCTAATAGCCTCCCTGCGCTATACAGATGTATTCATGGGGCAGGAGACCAAACAACACTGGGAAATATCACAGCGACCTCCTGGCGACATGTAAATAGTTCCTTCTTCATACACTTTTACAGATGCTGTGATATTTCCCAGTGTTATTTGGTCTCCCGCCCCATGAATACATCTGTATAGCGCAGGGAGAGTAAGTGTACTGCCCGGCAGGGTGAAGCATAGCCATGAGGCTGTTAGCTGTTGAATAGGGTGAGACTTCCATACTATGTAGTGCAGGAGGGGTTGTGTATGATGGCTCTGTAATATGTGCTTGGATTTCCCCTATATTTTATCTATTATCTGTGCAATAGTTTTTCTTGACTTAAATATGGAAATGTACTATGATTACTATGATGAGAGGCATTTCTGTTTTATTCTACATAGTGGTGCAATTAATTTTTTAATATAATATAATACATATGGTCTATTAGTGTGATTTCTTAATAAGTGTGCACCAAGATATAGCAGTCTTTTCTGCACTAAGTGTAGTTACATTTTGCATTTCATTCTTTAATGCTGTGGCTGCACCCGCCAAAAATTTCATAACCTGTGCAGCTCTCTCCTCCCTTTATTTTCTTTTTTCTTCTCTTTTTTCTCTACTTTAAATATGAGGCACAATAATAACCAGAAATACTGGCGTGTAGATGGAGTGGCACTAAATACAACAAATAGAAGTGCAGATAGAGAGGCACAATAATAATCAGATATGCTGGAGTGCAGATGGAGTGGCACTAAATGCAACAAATAGAAGTGCAGATAGAGAGGCACAATAATAATCAGATATACTGGAGTGCAGATGGAGTGGCACTAAATACAACAAATAGAAGTGCTGATGGAGAGACACAATAATAATCAGATATACTGGAGTGCAGATGGAGAGACACAAGATACAACAAACTGGGGCAACACACACACAGCAAGGACCACTCACTCAGACTAGGAGGAGAACAAAGAGGAAGGATAACAGGGCAGCACAACAGGCAGGAAATACAGAGAAGGAAGGGAGGATCAGGGCTCATAGGAACGCTAAATAGTTATACAGAAGCATCTGGTGAACAGATCAAAAGAGCAGGAGCAGGAAAATCGTGCCCTACCATCAGATAGGCTGGTGTCCAGGTTACTAGGCAACCACCTGGACGCCAGCCCGAGAGGCATGGAGAGGCGTGTCCTGAGCCACCGGAGAAGGAACTATTTACATGTCATCTCAAGCCACATGGCGGTGTGTAACAGAAGGGTTAAGGTTAGGCTGAGAACCAGGATGGATAGAGTTAGGTGAGGGTTGGGCTGCAGGACAACAATGGTTAGGGTTAAGGGAGGGTTAGGTTTAGGCTGTGAAGAGATAGGGTTAAGGTTAGGGAGGGGTTAGGGATAGGCTGTGGAACAGGGAGTGCTAAGATTAAGGTTAAGGGAGGGTTAGAGTTAGGTTGTGGCAAAGGAATGGTTAGTGTTAGTGATAAGAAAACGTACCTGTCGTCATAATCATCACAGGAGCCATGTTTTCTAAGGGCAGACTTCCTAAAACTGACGCACATTGATCACTCGAAGTAGTGAACAACACCATGTAGTGTATGACCAGAAGTGGGCTGTAAGCTAAATGGCTGTGCTTTAACTAAGAATAGACCCATTTAATGAAGGAAAATGACTTCCATTTTGCACTTACATCAGCCCTGAGCTGGTGTAAAATTGTGAGCAGAAGCCCAGGGTATCCCATCTGCTACTGCACTTGCAGCAGCACTAAAGCACCCAATCACCCAATTTATCCTTTACATTTTGTTGAACTCCCTGTTCCACTAGCACAGAGCACACAGAAGCACACAGAAGAGACACAGGGAGACCAACCACTTTCCATCTGCTTTTTTTCTGCTTACTCCAGTTGTGCACATGCTCAGTGCCTAAAAAAGGTTCCGCTCTAGATCAGACTTATCATTATGAAAATTATTAAAATATGCTATTTGTGTTAAAACAAAAAGTATCTAATGCCAATGAGCAGTAGAGGAGAGAAGGCCCTCATGATTATAGACAAGCAACAATTTTTTCTGTCATTAACAGAGTTTTAATATAATTATATAAAACACGTAATGCCCAAAGTATGTGTTTAACAATGCTTACAGCCCCTGCCGCTGCATGATATTAACCTTTAGCATGCTGTGGCATATAGTACTAGAAGGCACAGCATTCCCATTTCTTGCAGGGAATGTTGTACCTTTTAGTACCATACGTGGTAGCATGTCAAGGGGTAATGGTATACCGCCACATACATATTGTTCCCCATAACATAAATAGTTAATGTCCCCCGTAGACATAATTTAATTGAACCGGATTCACAGATACGATTTTGCTACTTTTTCGGTGCGTATTTTTAGGATCAGATTAACTGCGCATGCGTGGTAACATTTTTAATGCAAGTTTTGTAGGAGTTAGGCACAGACGTCCATTAGGCACGGATTTCAAAATCGTATTTTGTGACATGCGTGGTTTTCTTCTGTATGTGAAATTGGGTGGGTAGGGGGCATTTAAATGACCCTTTGAGGCTAGTAATGTACACACATACCTAAGCAACTTAGGTACGTAAATACGCCCGTAGAGTTAAGGGTGCTTTATTGAGGCGTAAGTCACCAAAAATCCATCCGTGCGAGGGGAGTGTCATGGGTGTTGCCTTGCAATGTAGGTGCATATACAGTATTTGCAAACTTATTTCACACGTATCTGTGAATCTGGTCCATTGTGATTGTCCCCTGTAATAAAGCAAAAATAGTTCATGTCCCCCTTAGTTTAAATGAATAGTGATTGGCCCCCATACCAAAGCACAAATAGTTAATGTCCCCATAGCTATAATGTAATTATTAATGTCCCCTGTGTCTGTATTGTATACAATAATGTCCCCTGTGCCTGTATTGAAAATAATTTATGCCTCTGTTAGTATAATAATAGAAATAATTGTTCATCTTCAAACACGTTCTCATGATTAAGATGTCTTGATTGAAGCCAGGCGACTTCCAGACTTCGGAGCAGGATCTTCCCAGGCTGTATGGGGGGGTTTCTTCCTCTTCTGGGTCCCTTCGGCAAATGACTTCTGTCATTACTGGGTCCCTATTTATACTGTCTGACAGGAACTCCCGTTTTTTCTAAGTGATTATCAATTTGACCAAGACTCACACCCACCTTTTTTTTCTCGCCGGAGTTTGAGGGGAGTTTACATTTTTTTTACAAATCAATGTTTAGTAAATACTGCGATTTGTATGCTCTGCCTTTTCAAACTTGCCATAGCGATTTAACCTACGGCGAATTTGAACAACTCTCATCTCCAGCAAGTTTAGACGAGTTTACAATAAAAAACACAGGGATTTTAAATTCGCCATTGCATCCAAACTCAAAAACGAGTTTAGTAAATCAAGCCCCATGTCTCTTATAACTTCTCTGTTTAAAACAACAAAATGGGTCACATTAATTTCTAGTATGACACTACTACTGCTACTGTATCTATCAAGACACCTAAAACAGGTGTGGCACAACAAAAGATAGCTAAACATACTGTAAGTTTATGTATGTATACTAGAAACAGAGATCACAAGAAAACACATGGTGCAGAATCAGGATGCAGAACAAAAAAACAATGTGAAGCAAGTGATTGATTTTTATGCAAAGATTTAGTCAATTAGTGGTCGACTGACACATTTGTAGAGCTAAAATTAATAAGCTGAAGAAAAAAATTGACCAACATAGAGACAAGGGACCGGATCTAGACCCGAGCACGCTTTCCATGCATGCTGTCCTTCCAAACAAGAGTGTGTCACTCCCCTCTCTTGTTCGTAACAAGTGTGACTTACGCTTCCATAAGTCACACTTGCGGATTGGCGGTCCATCCGTTTGCTGATCCACTCGTAAGTGGGGAGAACCTCAGCATCCCAGCACTCTAAATTGGGGATTAGCTCATCTCTGACACAATTGTATGCAGTGGTCGATGTGGAAATTTTTAAGTGGCGGTATAGACATTTAGAAGTGGCGGTATGAAAATTTAGAAATAATAAAGTGAATGGGGATTTATAGCTTGTCAATTAAATCGGTGGGAGAAGTGACGGTATGTCATACCCCCGTATACCCCCTCACTTCGAGCCCTGATTGTATGTGAAAAACACAATTATTCGATCCTCGAACAGCTGCTGCAAGAGTAGGGGATCAAACTTGAGACAACATCAGCATATATGTCCCAACAAGAAGTCAGAAGGTACCAGGGAATTTAGATGGGATGCTGAGGTGTGTGTAACATAGCCCCTACTTCGTGTCCACACTTCTGCAACTTTTTTTTATCACTGTTCATATTAATATCGTGCCTGTCCATGATTACATCCTTGACCATCAGAAATATCTCATTGAACTTTGCAATAAGGAAATCTGCGTCAAATCTGTCCTCCACAACATTTATAAATGTGATGGACTTGTCCATGTTGTCAGCACCTTCGAGGTTTAGCAAGTATGTCTGAACTTTCATGAGCTTATCTGAGAGCCTGGCCATGCAGTATATCCATCATTCTCTTCTGAATCAGAGCCAGTAATCTGTCACATTCTGTACAAAAGTGGATTTTATCACCTCAACCCTTAGTCATGATGGTCACCTTTCTGGCACCATGTAGAAACATGTGTGTAACAAGAAGGGCACCAATTCAGCAGTTGGTGATAACGGACCGTATTCACACATACATTTTTGCGGCGGATTGCGTGCTTACTTTTAGGAGCGGAGTAACTGCGCATGCGTGGTTACTTTTTCCACACAAATTACATAGTATTTATGCACATAAGTAGTTTAGTCATGGACTTGGGAACATACGGACGGAGGGGCATGGTTTTTATCTGTATGGTAGAAGTTAAGTGAAAGTGGGCGGGGGGAGGCATTTAAATGGAAATTTGAGGGCGTGGTTAGATAAACACGCACATACGTAACATACGCGTGTTAGTACACACGTAGAGTTAAGGGTACCCTATGGAGGCAGAAGTCATCGAAAACCCGTCAGGCCAAGGAGAGTTTCATGGATGTTGCCTTGCTACGTACGTGCGTAAAAATGCGCACGTAGTAAATACGGATCTGTGAATCCAGTCCTAACACTTAAATTACATAACTGTAAAATGGACCTTCTTTTACAGAAATGTTAGGGTATCTTCACTGATGGGAAATCATAAATGCCATATAAGTGTTCACCTAATTCCATTTTATGTAAGTTGATCCAAACCTCACCCAAAATGTTGGTTTTAAAATGATGATGCATTGACTTATGATCTCTTGCTCTCATACATATTATTAAACTGAACAATACAGAGAATGCACGTCCTAAACATCTCCTAAACTGTTTGTAACCTAATCATATTTTGTATTCACTGGAACACATTTAATGGCCAAGTGGGAAAAGCAGTAAACTTGACAATGTACATAGGATTGATAATCTGTTTGCATTAACAAGAATTTCCATATTTATCAACAATTTATCAGGAATTAATTTCCTTTTAAATGGATTTTCTTGTACTGCTGCTTTTCTGTGTTTATCTCAGTTCACAGACCGTAAGGAACCTAATACCATTTCAGATAACTATCTAAGACTTTTGAGGTGGAGAAAAATTGGATTTGGTATGTAGGTGATAATTATTTGTTAGCCAGGTACTGTGACCTCTATCTTATAATAAACTTGTCAGATTATACAAACAGTAATTACATTTTCAATACTTTTTCATTTTCCCCCTTCCATAGGATTCACATCAATACATCAATACATTACCCTTCATTTCTGTTTTGGTTTAGAACATTTATGAAATTCTTATTTTTGCAAATAGAAATGGGGCCCGAGACACAGCTGTGGGGCCAGCCTCCTTATGACATCATCGGTGACATCACATTGGGCAGGGCGCCATGGACCTTCTTTAACAGCGGGCCAGTGCACAGAGAAGTTCTTCCCTGTGCATTGTCCCACTAATGAACAACTCTGAGCAGCAAGTATCGGTGGTAGAATAATAAGCATTGTCTGGTGCCCATCAGCTCCCAGTTGTCCCACCCCTGATGGAGGCCCTGCATCAGCTCCACGGAAAAACGGTACCAGAAACCATGACTTTGAATGACATATGTGAGGGGGTAATGAGATGACACCCAAACATTTTAAAAAGCTGAGTCCTTTGCTTGCTATGTCATAGAATTCAATAATCCAAGATCACTAGTTGGGAATAAAAGACCTCAGCAAAACCATGTAGAACTAAGGCAAATTTAAAAATGTGAATGACAAAATAATGTATAATTGAGAGGTGAGGTTTTCTAGGTCAACGCAACTAAACTGTAGTTGATTAGTATGAGTGTGCTTCACTGGTACGATGGTCTTGCAATTACTGGCAGTCTCCGTTTTAGAAAGCAGTGGTGATGCAACTCCTGGAGTCACAAAGAGTGAGCCAAAAGGTAAGTGCCTGACCTAACACTACACTTAACCCTTTCATAACCATAACCTTTCCTGGAGGCTAACACTAACCTTGCCCTTCTTCAGTCCTAAACTTAACGCTCCATGCCTCACAGCCTAACCCTAACCCTCTATGCCTCACAGCCTAACCCTCTATGCCTCACAGCCTAACCATAACCCTCTATGCCTCACAGCCTAACCCTAACCCTTTATGTCTCACAGCCTAACCCTACCCCTCTATGCCTCACAGCCTAACCGTAACCCTCTATGCCTCACAGCCTAACCCTAACCCGTTATGCCTCATAGCCTAACCTTATCCCTCTATGCCTCACAGCCTAACCCTAACCCTCTATGCCTCACAGCCTAACCTTAACCCTCTATGCCTCACATGCTAACACTAACCCTCTATGCCTCACAGCCTAACCCTAACTTTCTATGGCTCACAGCCTAACCTTAACCCTCTATGCCTAACAACCTAACCCTAACCCTCTATGCTTAACAGCCTAAACTTAACCCTCTATGCCTCACAGCCTAACCCTAACCCTCTATGCTTCACAGCCTAACTCTAACTCTCTATGGCTTACAGCCTAACCCAAACCCTCTATGCCTCACAGCCTAACCCTAACTCTCTATGCCTCGCAGCCTAAACTTAACCCTCTATGCCTCACAGCCTAACCCATCGTGCCACGCAGCTTAATCTTAACCTTTTACCTGCTGCAGCCACCGCAGTCTAACCCTAATTTACCCACCACAATTGCCGCAGCCTCTTGCTATTGGGAATTGGGAAATATGTTCCCATTCCCAATAGCAAATTTCGATTTTAGCACAAAGTTGTCGCTTCTACCTGTAACTCACCCACAGCACATTTAAGCTAAAAGTATATCTGATGTTTCAGTGATCGATTTTGGCCTCTGTCTTCCAATGCACTGATTAGAATGGAATGTTTTAAGTAATTGTTTGTCCTACCACATCCTAAATAGATGCTCTGTCTATACAATGTACATGAAGATGGTTTATGTTCTGCTTTATCATATACCTTTACTGATATGCCTTCTGTTTTCTAAGCAATATTCATAGAAAAAATGTCTAGCTTTATTGTAAGTTTCTACAAAAAATAGTTTTCCAAATCCCCACAAAAATGATTGAAGCAGCTTATGCCAGGAAAAGCAGAGGTGCTAAATTTCTTTCTGTAGATGAAAATTTATAATGTGTTCTAGAAAGTTTTAAGTTACTCCCTAAAGACAATACACAAAAAGAGCAATTCTGTTCTGGAGAACTAAATACTACTGAAATCAGTACATCAGTGCATTTTTGTGCCTGGGTATTTAAAGGTGACACACACTAGTGTTTACAAAGAATAGAATATCCTGTTCTATGCTCACTTAGTACTGAGTTAGGAATCTGAAAAACAGTATATTTGCACTAGGGGAAAACATTGAGCATTGTGTCAAATTCAAATTAATTTTGTGATTCACATGTGGGAAAGCAGTGAATGCATTTTAGCGAAGTAAACATTTTTACAGTTTGATTTTTAAAGTTTTATATAGCGATGAGCTACGACACATCCAATGGTGCACACAGGTCTCATTGATTGAAGGTGACCATTCTTCTTCCTATACAATACATATATACACAACGATCTGAGCGTGTACAAAGCAGCTGCCATTTTGTACATGTGTGGATAGAGTGGTTGTTGTGAGCATGTTCAGGCCTATTGCGTGGAATTCATAAAGAACTGTTCTGTGCATGTATAAACTACCCACTGGTCCACACATGCTTCATATACCCAACCAGACTCTTCCAGGTAACTGGGGATTGTCTGCCCTGCAGTTTCACTGATATGATCTAGGGGCATGTTCCCTCCCTTGTTTCCCCTGCTGATGTCCGTGGACATATAGGGGCATATTCACAGATGCGTGTGTATAACACAACACCCATGACACTCCCATTACATGGACTTTTTTTGGTGACTTACGCATCCATAGGGAAACCTTAACTCTACGTGTGTAGTTACGTGTGTATTTTCCTTCCATACGTGCGTACATGACTAACCGCGCCCATATTAGTCCATTTAAATGCCCCCACCCCACCCACTTGCACTAAAATACGCACAAACGGAATTCTACCACGCCCCCCTCCCCCCGTATGTAAGTCCAATTTACAAATCCAAATGCAAATCCAACGTAGACTGCATAAAAAAAGGTTACTACACATGCACAGTTCAACCGTACCTAAAAATACGCACGGGAAAGGAGCAAAATCGGATCTGTGAAAACGGCCCATAACCTCTACAAAATTTTAGTTTTGTCTCCCCCTTGAAATGTTGAAATCCGCAGTTTTGTTTTCAGTTTGACCTGTGCTCCTTAATCTGAACCTGGCCTTTAGAATAGAGAGCATTGACTAACAAACTGCAAACTGTCATACAAACTCTCTGTAGACCGTTCCAGCCTCACTGGAGATCTTCTCTGTGCTTCAGTAATTGTTTTCTAAAGTGCTAAAGTAGGCAGAATGTGAACAGCACACTATAAGTGTGTAGTGGATAATTACCAAGCCATGCAGCTGACAATTATGAACATGGAGACAAGGATAAAGCTGGAGTTGACCTAGGAAATTAAATGGAGGATGAAGGACATGGAATTATGACAGTCATCAATTTTTTATTTCTTACTACAATGTTTCTTTACACCCATTTAAACATATTGTATATTCCTTTTGACAGTGCTCATTTTAAGCTCTTACTAGTTGTACAAAACATTTTTCTGCTTGGGATTCTACCATTAAATGAAGGAAATTTGCAATGCCCAATGTGCCTGCTGCTAGGAAGAATATAGATGTTTGCTGGTTCACATTTGCATTCTCTCAATCATGATTTATTGCTTTGACTTCAAGTAATGCAAATGCATGTTTCTAAAGGCTTGCATTTTATCATTTGACTCCTCTCCACCATACACAATATGGTTCACACATTATAAATGGTTGATGGCTGATTCCATCTGGAATAAGTGGAAGATTAGAGTTAATGGACATGTTTCTTTAATCAGCTTCAATGATTATGTTACATATTACAGTACATAGCTTATATATGCCACTATAATTTTGCTGTACACTGTTTAGAGTTAGGACAACCTTAGCAGAAAAGTCTTGATAGTTGCATGTGGTTTATCATATATTTGCAAATGTGAGTGACTAATATCTCTGCATTTTAGTACAGACAAGGGGCGGATCCAGACTTGCATCCAGAACCCCAATTACACACGCAAAGTGTGTACGTTTGGTGTTTTGATTGGAGGCATGCGCCCTCCAGATGTTATGTGCAAGTTCTGTCTGATAGAATTTGCATACAAAGGGGCTGTGCTTGCCCTCTGCCCGCCAAGGTGGAGGGGGGAAGCATTTAAATTGTACAGTGGGGGTGGGTTTACACCATGGTTGCCTACTTTTGAAAATAAATTTCAGGGAGAAAAGTAAAAAGCATATGGGCAGTTCCTGCGTCGCGGGGGCGGTCCCTATGTTGCTGGGGGGCGGTCCCTATGTCACCAGGGGCGGTCCCAACGTTGCTGGGGGGAAAGTCCCTGCATTGCCAGGGGGGGTGATCCCTGTGTTGCCAGGGTTTGTGTATGGGTGTCCTGCAAAGTATCCAGCCCCCCTTAGTATCTCTCAAATATTTCTAGTTAGTGGGAGTTCAAAAAAATGTAATAAATATCTACAACAGCCTTTGTATGTATTAGAGTGATTTTATGTATTCTCCACACCTTACAACTACTCCCTTGTATTCTACAAACTGCCCCTACTCCCCATGCATTCTCCAGACTTCTTCTGTATTCTCCAGACTTCCCCATACACCCCAGTATTCTCCAGACTTCCCCATACTCCCCTGTATTCTCCAGACTTCCCCATACTCTCCTGTATTCTCCAAACTTCCCCATACTCCCCAGTATTCTCCAGACTTCCCCATAATGTCAGCCTTCATGTATGCCCCCTTATTGCCAGCCTCCATCTTCCCCCTTAATGTCAGCGTCCATGTCTTCCCCTTAATGTCAGCCTCCATATCTGCCCCTTAATGCCAGCCTCCATATCTGCCCCTTAATGCCAGCCTCCATATCTGCCCCTTAATGCCAGCCTCCATATCTGCCCCTTAATGCCAGCCTCCATATCTGCCCCTTAATGCCAGCCTCCATATCTGCCCCTTAATGCCAGCCTCCATATCTGCCCCTTAATGCCAGCCTCCATATCTGCCCCTTAATGCCAGCCTCCATATCTGCCCCTTAATGCCAGCCTCTATATCTGCCCCTTAATGTCAGCATCTATATCTGCCCCTTAATGCCAGCCTCTATGCCAGCCCATTTATTTCTTTTCTCACTTACCTTTGATCTTCTGCCTTCCTTTGCGGCGTTCCTGTCCGGCTCTCCCTCTCCCTGGCGTCTGCTGTGCGGTCACGTTATCGCTGGTAATACAGGACTCCTACGGGAGCCCTGTAGGACCAAATTTCTTTACTTGAATGGCAGTGACCGTATAACTTAGGGTCACTGCCATTCAGAAACAGGTTTGGTCCCGTAGGAGCCCTGTATTACCTGTACTATGCTCTGTGAAAAGCTTTTAAAAAAAAAAACAACTTTGTCCCGAGAGTCTAATCTCTCGGGACAGTTGGGAGGCATCGCTCAGCTGAGCTTGCCTCCGGGAGAAAAGGGTGCTCTCCCGGGAGTCTGGGAGATCTCCCAGGATTCCAGGAGTCTCCTGGATATTCTGGGAGAGTCGGCAACCATGACGATACACCAGCCTTCCACAAACTGCTTGCAGTAGTCAGGTGCTTTTCTGGCAGTGCGCATGCGCTAACCAGATGTTACGCCACGCAGGGGCATTTTAAGAAGTCAGGGGGCCCTTGTGCAGGATTTGTACATGCCACCCCCCCCCCCCACCATGAGACAGGATTGTCCCGATTTGCGGTCCTCAAAATGGGCAAGGCCTAAAGGCACTTTAAGCCCTACCCCTTTTTTGGCCCATGAATCGGGACAGTCCCACCGCAGGGGAAGGGGGGTTCATTCGGCATCTATTTCTTCCCTCCGGAAGATCTCAGAGGGAAGAAATAGATGCCGAATGGCCCCCTTTCCCCTGCCAACCCTGGATGCAGGATGAATGCCACAGGTCCCCCTGTTCTGAGGGGCCCGTGTGCACTGCACACCCTGCACCCATTATAGATACCACTATCATCTCAGCC
>WWET01003329.1:134121-161194 GCA_011038615.1 Limnodynastes dumerilii | reverse complement strand
CACATCGAATTAACATTTATGATAATGAACAGTCATATAATATGTTCCAATAAAATGTTATATAGATGTTATCACAGAAATACAACTTTCAAGCTATGATTTTAAAGAATATATAAAAATTCTTATTTTGCATTTAACTAATTTGTGTAAATAAAAATAAATATTTTAAAATTGACAAAATGTAAAATTTAGGATATACAACCATAAATAAGAGTAATGGGGCAGATCCAGAACAATGCTTCTGTGCGAATTTACGCCTGGCGGACATGTAAAATCGCGATTTTGTATGTGCTGCGCATGTGCACAACAGATAATACGCTACGTAACAACGTAACTCTGAGCATATGGGTCATTCACATATTTGCTGCGTAAATTTGTACGTGTGGGCGTGCAAATTTTACGTGTGCCAAAACTACGTCTAAAATACACAATGTAGGTGGGGGTTTTCATTGAAAGTGTACAGTATGGGAGTGCTTAGCTGCGTAAGTCCGTGTTGCCCATCCGTACGTGTGCAGCGGTTACGCGGCTAAAAGTTAAGGTAGAGTTTGGAAAGCGGAACTCGGTCAAAGTACATACATTCAAGGGGTGTGCCAAGGGGAGTGTATAGAAGGTATGTATGTGTAAATACGCTACGCTAGTAAACAGATTGCAAGCGGAGTTCTGGAACTACCCCAATGTCTCTCCAGCCCCCCCACCCATCATGTCTCCAGCACCCCAGTATTCCCAATAAGGTTTCTTCACCTCCCCCAGTTCCCTATCATGTCCCTCCAGCCTACCTGACGGACTGCGGACAGGGCATGTAACGATGGGGTAATGGCTGCCATAGGGCCTTTGGTTATTATTTAACTGCATGCAAAGAATACAATTAACTTGACTCCCCCTGAAATCAACATGATTTTGCCCAGCAGTAACTTTCATATTTTATTTTTAATCTCTAAATCTGGACTAGTGTTATTAGCAGTAGAGGAAGGATAGATATTGGACAGGCAAGAAATTTATAACCTGAAGTGGTGCCAGTTAAGATGTAGAATATGTAGAAATAGAAGATGTTTTGGTATTGGACAGGTGAATACTAATTCAACCTGTCTCTCACCAGATGTGGTGTCAGCTTATTGATTCAGGATGAAGGGACAGCAGTTGTTCTGAGCGGCATAGAGTACATGCATCTTCAGATATAGAAATCACTCCAAGTCACAGTTCAGATTGGCTAGATCTCCTCACAGAACTTAGGTCCTCTGACATAACTCGATCCACACCATCCCCACTATACTATTTCCTGGGACATGTAGACAAATGATACATCATCCCCTCATACATTCCCTACAAGAGAGAAAAATGAGTCCCATTCCATCGAGAGAACAGATGATGGGCTGGATCCAGACTTAAGTAAGTGCTTGAAATTAGTTACTCCTGGGCTAAACCATGTTTATTGCAGGGAGTCATATTTCATCTGTTGCAAACAGTATTAGAGTTGAGAGGTGATGTTTCCTATACCAAGTCTTAACAACAGTGTGATAGTAAAGCTGGTTATTATCTGTGTGCAGTAAGCAATTCAAAGATATATCCCTGCATGCAAAGAATACAATTAACTTGACTCCCCCTGCAATCAACTTGGGTAAGCCCAGGAGTAACTCATTTCAAGCACTTATTTAAGTCTAGATACAGCCTGATGTGGCCATACAAATAAATCCACTCTACTTTGTAACTGTCCCTCCCCCAGAGAATGCTGGTTCCCAAGCTAGACCCACAAACTGTATCATATATACAGTGGTCCTCTTCTGAATTAATAGTAAACAGATCCCCTAGGTTGTATAATCTGTTTGAGTAGAATCTATAGCATTCAAAAAACCTGTTTATGGGGATATAAGGTAGCTTGTTTAATCAGTTTTTAGTAAAGACGGACTCCTGATAAAACAGTCACAGATTTAGATACACAGTGGCAGAGCCAGTGCTAGCGTGTCTGGCGCCCCCCTGCAAAAAATAAATTTGCCCCCTCCCCTTTTATAAATATTATAATCACACTGCTGTGCCCAGGACACTCCACCTGCCTCTGATTAGGTAACTGGTCACAAGGGCTAGACATCAGCAGAGGTCTTTTAGCCCACTTGGATCTAGCACTTGGATCTAGCATCTACCTACAGCACAGGCTGGCGCCACTGTATTGAGGACCGGCGCTGGCTCTCACAGTTGTCAGAGGTCTGGCTAAATGTCAGCTCTGAGAAGCAGGAGGATGAGTGGTGGTATACAGCATGGCGTCTGGATGCGCTGCATCCCCTGTGGAGTGCATCGCGCCAGCCCTGCACAGTGGGCATTATTTTTACTTGCATTCCCTGAATTTTTTCCACCCAAGGTAGACTGGACTTAAGTTATGACCACTCGCCAGAATCCAAATGAAACTGTAAATGATTTCTATTATCATTATACCCGGTCAGCCAAAACATGCAGTCTTTGAGAGTAATGAAGTATTAATTGATAACATTTTTGTGGAGGGATGTAATTCATAAATTAAAGATCATTTGCAAGAGTATTTGCAAACAAATATAGAGGTAAAAAAGCAAGGGATGATTACTAAGTTAATACATATGCAAAACAATACAGCAGAAGCCATATGCAGAATAGCTGATTGTGCTAGGCACACTAAGAACCCAGACAGGCAGGCTCATAGGTCAAGAGATCTTAAGGGCAAATATAAAGCAATCATTGTAAGGAAAGAGGACAAATAGCCTGTGATTGTAAAAATCTCTTTGTTCCAAGGCAAACTAACAAAAAGAGGAGCCCCAGAAATCATACCCCTCCTCCCCTCCTCCAGAGAATGGGGCAAACTTACAAGCTTGACAGGACACTTCCACAGAATACACTTGCAGATTGGCTTATAATGCAAAGTGTACTAACGCCCCTAACAAGCACACTCAGTCTAGAGATAATAGAAGTAGATATGAAATATAAAATTGTGTTTATTTAAAATACATTTGTCATTCCTAACATGACAAATGTACAGGTTTCCCTTTGGCCAAAACCTTATATAAACAAGTACTTGTTGTAGAAGTTAGTAAAATGATGCAAAAGTTTATTGATGCTGAAATATGCTCAGGTCCGCCAAGAGGAATTCTGGGCCCCGGTAAAGCAACTTCTTGGGCCCCCACGGCGAAGCGACGGCAAGCCTAGCAGGTTTAAATTTTATATATACATATATATATATATATATATATATACACACATATAAACAGTATCTAGCGAGCTAATGTTAGACATGTGATGCAATGATTAATTTAATGAATAATTCGCATTAGTACATTTAATAACCACAGTTTTTAGGTAGCATTGAACTTGGACAGCTTGAGAACATGGGTATTTTTATTCAAATTTATCTTTCATAGATACATTTGACTCCTACACAGAGTGTAAATCTAAAAATTTTAAATGGCGTTAAAATAAAAAAAAAAAGTCAAGTAAAATGCACTCATGCATCTAAATAACAGAGTCTTCTGGAGTGGACAGAAAATGCTCCGAGTAATGGCAGCTTCTGCTAAGGAAGAGCAAATAGGTGACAGATTAGTGTGAGCTCTACATGAATAACAGAGCTTCTTAACATTGCAGTCTAGATACCCATAATAGGCTGTGTTCATTGCTTTTGGTTAGTTATTACAGCTACCACTAAAGGATAAAAACTTCTGGATCTACTTAAGTTCAAGGTGAAGAAAAGCTACGGGGCTTTCCATTATATCATGTAAATAAAGTGAACAGTTTTGTGTAGCTGTTTTACCTTTAGTTATTTAAAGGTTGATCATAAACCACCTCTCACAGCAGCACAAGTGAATTGTTGTGACAAAGCAGGTTTCTAATTGTGTATATCTCTAATAGATAGGTAGGGATCACTTATGCTTCCACTGAAAAAAAGCAGCTAGTTACACTGTTTAATGACTTCTGGAATTCAGACCTGTCTTAAAGGGTCACCAGCTTGTAGAGGTGGGGGTGGAGTGTGGCCACTTTTTCTTTAAATAGTAAAAATAGGAATGCTTTTTTTCTTATGTTAGTGAAGCAGAACTATATTACATTTTCTTGCCTATAGCTTAGTGTATTGCACCTATAAAGGTATATAGTCATATGTAGATGCACAAACCATGTTACAATGTAAGGTTTGTGAATTTACAGTACTTGTTTTGTACTTTTGTACAGATTTTTTTATTTGTGTTTGCATGCATGGTAAATATTCTCTCTAATCTTGCTAATTGCACAGAAATGCTTAACAGCTTTATTTTAGCCGCTAAAGCTGGCCACACACTAGAGCGATTATCGGCCCAAACACCCAATTATCGGGTGATCGGGCCAAAAATCGCTCTAGTAAATGGCCAAGATCAATTTTTAAAACGTCCAATAAACGCACCAGAAACGCTCTGGTAAAATTATTGGATTTTTAAACATGTTTGATTTAAGCAAGCTGAATGGTTCCCTATCCCTGTAATAGACGCTGCTGTATGAAGCGCAGTTTTGGCTGATCCCTGTCTGTACTACTCCCTGCAATAGACACTGCTGCAGATCTATGCACTATGCTGCGCTGACAGCTTTGAAGGTATACTTCTAAGCTGTCAGAGCAGCTTTGTACATAGCTCTGCAGCAGAACCATAGAGAGTGCTGCCCCCTACCCTCTTCTGCTAGGATTATCGGTCCCAGCAGAATAGGTGTGTGGTGCCAATAACAGGACATTTCCCTATCAGCTCACCCCCTGCTGGGACCAATAATCGTCCTAGTGTATGGCCAGCTTTAAGAAGGGCTATATATTTTTTTTTTAGCAGATTTAAAAGCAATAACGCTATTGGCTTGCAAAACTACAGTCCAGCAAATCTGGCACTTTATAAGGATTAGTATACTTTGAAAGGAAGAAATCTAGGCAATGATTTGTCAGCAATGTGTTTTGAAACCACTGCATCATAGCATAATGCAGTTTTATAACAAAACATCTGCTAGTAAATACAGAGATGTGAAAAACACATCATTCTTGCAAAACTGCACTCAATTAAAGAACCTCCTTAGTGTCAATTGTTTTTGGCAGCATTGTTTGCCTCAGTCTGCACAATGCAGCTAGTTTCCTGCCAAACACGTAATGTAGCTTTGCAAATCTATTTCCTCTGGGAATGTGCTGGACAGAGTATGCTTGTGTCTGCGAGGAAGACAAGCGCCTGATGTCAGAACTGAGCTAAGTATTTAAAATGAGATAAAAGGGAGTAGAGTACAAATTTAAGGGGTGTTCCTTGCATTGCAAAAAGGTGCACAATCCAAGATATTGGGGTAGATCCAGAACTACGTGTGCCGTACGTTTATTCGCGGAGCGTATTTTCGTGCACGTAAGTTCGCTACACTCCCCTCGGCACACCCCTTGCACGGACGTATTTTGTCAAGATACGCTGCCCAAACCTTACCTTAACTTTTTTAGACGTAACTGCAGTCATACGCACACGTACGTATGGGCTAGACGAATTTACGCAGCTAAGCACGCCCATACTGTANAACGTACACAGCTTAGCACGCCCATACTGTACACTTTAAATACCACCCCCGCCCACTTCACGTAATTCAGACGTATTTTGGATGAACGTAAATTAGGCACACCCACACGTAAGTATTTACGTGACACATACGTGAATGTCCCAAGCTGCAAGGTGCGAGATGCAAATTAATTTTTTTTTATATATTTTTATTGGAGTCCAAATAAAGATAACAGATTACAAAAACATCAAAGCAATTTATATAACAGTTACAATTACATAGTACACATTTGTTAATCGGAGGATCAAAACCAAACATGTCAGTTTAACAACATGTATGGGTTCACATATATTTAGCAATTAATCAACAATATAACTTTCTTAAGAAGGAAAATACGCACAGATACTTAAAGTAGCCCTAAAGCACTCTTAAGTGCCATTAGGCTCCTAAAAAGGGGGCGGGTTGTAGTGCAGGACGAGTGAGTTAGATGCGTATCCGCACACCTAACTCACTCTTAATTGTGAATCCAGTCCGTTGCCCATAGCAACCAATTAGATTATAGCTGACATTCTTTTATATGCAATAGGAAAATGAGAGCTAGAATCTGATTGGTTGCTATGGGCATTATCTCCACTTTTCCTATTCCTCAGTTTAGTAAATCTAGCCCTAATTTTGTTTGCAAAGTTTCCATTTTCCCGCCACCTCCCCCTCACATGGCATCGTGGTTTTACAGAGAAGAGAAGCGCAGAGCAAAAGGAAACTTCCTGCGTGTGGGTGGGCCGAAGCGTGTCACTCACCTTGCTTGGTGGTCATTGGTTCCAGTAGGTGTGGCAGGAGCTGGGGCCTGGTGTTTAACAAAACCAGTTGGGAGCCTATGACTTCCTCTTTTCTCCTCTGGGTTCACCCACCCGCCCTTCCTCCCTTTCTTTAGGGTTGTATTTTGGTTCAGACCTTGGAATTGGATTAGCATTTCTGCTCTTTGGCGGAAAGCAGGTTATTTATTGAGAGATTATCACCGTTTCCTTTGTTCAAAAGTTGTTATAGCTCTGCCCGTTGGTGGAGTTCAGTGGTTGCAAGAGGCAACGTCTATATGGACAGTCTCGCGTGGCATTGAAGTGAAGCGCTGTACCAAAGGCTGTTGTTCCCAGTAGGGGTCCGATGTGATTTAAGATTTGATTTGAGTTGAAGCATTGCCTTACGACATAATGATGTTTTTGGTTGCAATGTTATGATTGAATTGATTAAACTTGATTTGTGAAATTGTTCACACATTATTTAAGCTACATGCTTTCTTGGCCCCCATCAATACATTTTATTCTAGTATCATAACCAGTCAAGTTACTTGGTTAAAGTTAATAAATCCAAATTTAGTTTCCTAAGATGTTGTCTGTGTCTTTCTTTTAGTTTAAATTAAGTGTTAAGTGGGGAGTGTCACGGGAAGGTCACACCCATCACCAGCTCTGAGATGGTGGAATCGTAGGGCTATTTCCGCATGCAAGCGGACTCGTGCTCAGGGAATATTTAAATGAGAAAACCAAACATTTTCTCATTTAAATATCCTGGCACACCCCCTTTGCAGTCGGAATTGGATGCGGGCGGATACCATTAAATCCGCCAGCAATCCGACTTCCTTCCGCATGTAGCGCATGCGCAGACCTGTCAAAAAGCATCACATCCGTGTGAAATTCACACGGATGCGATACTCTGAATCAGCCCCTTAGTTCCCAAAGAAGTTGTCTATGTCTTTCTTTTAGTTTAAGTTAAGTGTTAAGTAGGGAGTGTCACGGGAAGGTCACACCCATCACGCATAGAACATTTAGCACACTTGCACCTGTTTTGCTCTTACTCTCAATCTTTGGATCAGCCTCATTGTGTTCCCTCACTCTCACTAAGCCTTGAATAAACATGTATCATAGGAGAAATGGAAAATTAGGTCTGACAATATTGTTGTTAAACATGTCAAATAAATCTTTTGTTGTGTAACGCAGAAAACATTTATCTCCAAGATGTGCATTATTTATCTGTCTATGTTTTTGGATTGCAGAAGGAGTATGGTGCAGATTGCAACTGGTCAACAAATGCATTTGCTGTATGCAGATTAAAAACAAAACAAATAATACAATGGCAAACAAATCCAATGGAGCTCTGCAAGACCATGCATCGTACCTCACTGCTCTGACAGTTGAGAATGTGACCAAATTAGAGCTGGAGTATGAATCTGTTGATGGAGATCTCCAAGAAAGGCAGAAAGTGGAGGAATATCTCAGGAAGAGCCAGCAGGTGGCGGTATTACAGGGAAACACAGAGTTCTCTCTGCTCACAGTGCCAGAGAAGGATGCTGAAGGCAGAACAAACACAGTGGAAGATGGTGTGTCATATTTTATTCTTTTTATTTACTTTATATAAAAATAATATCAGATTGGAAAGTAAATGTCTTTTCTTTTTAGTTTTCTAAGGAATTTCAGTTGGCAACAGAGCACGTAGATCATAGGCCAGATCCAGACCTAAGTATGCTAGCGTTTTTATGCTAGTCGCTGATGTAAAATCACCAATTTTTATGTACTGCACATGCGCAGAAGATGTTACATGACATAACCAGATCGTACGTAACTTCAGCGTAAATAGGAACGAAAGGGCGTGTCTTTCATAAGACACCCGTAATTACGCGTTGGGGGCGGAGGGAGGCATTTAAATCGTACAGTATGGGCCGGGTTAGGACGTTATGTATGTCAATGCATTATGTACGTCAGCTTGGAAAAGTTAAGGCAGGGTTTGGGAAGCTTAAATCGAGTAAAGTACGTACGAGCGAGGGGAGTGCCTAGGGGAGTGCATAGTACATACAATAGCGTAAATACGCTAAGCCAACAAACGTAAAAACAACTTAGGTCAGGATCTACCCCCATGTCCCTAGTAATGATGAAACTTCCCCTCATCCCAGTCCCCAGTAGCACAGCATTTTCTTGGCTCAAGCAGTGGCACATAGGGGCTGATTAAGAGTGCAAGTGCCAGACCCTATCATACCAAAGCTGTATCAAGAGTCTGGGTAACCACTCCCATAGACAGTCCAGATTGGTTGACTGTAAGAATCCTTGCTTGACTGAGATCAAGTGGATTGCATTACGATCGGAATGCATGAATGAGTGTGCAGATGACAAAATCAGAGGCAAAACAACAGCAATTCATGTGCACCCCTTGTGCTGTAGCTGTTGTGCCTAACTCTATATCATCCCCATTGCGTTATACTTAGTAAGATTTTTCCTGATGTTTTCCAGGGAAACAGCATTTTCTATTATATGTCTTGTTAAATACTGCAGCACGTTTGGATGTATTATAAAACACAACACATATAGTAACACTAGCCTGATAAATGAAAAATAGATTGACAATATAAACTATGGGAAAAATACATTTCCAATGCTAATAATTTGCAAATAAAATGTTTGATCTGTCTAATTCTATTGGGTTTAATTGTAATGTAACATTTGGGTAACAATTTAATATACAAAAAAATCAGAGCATAGTTTAGCCTAGAATAAAAACAATGAATTGGCTCCACATGTCCATATGATTCCGCACTTATGCACGCAAAGTACTAACGTAACTATTATCGTATGGAGCTTAGTTCCATACAATGGTAATTCCGTACAAATGGCGTGTGCTTCCGCTCCGGCACACTAAGGTGGGGGAAAGCATTTCAATTTTACAGTGTAGGCGTGATCACCCACGTATGAGCGGATCAGTGATCACAAGTGTGATTTATGGCAGCATAAGCCACACCTTTTACACACGAGAGAGAGGAGTGACAGAAAGAGTTCACTCCTCTCTCTCATGCGGATTTAAACACCCGCATATGTACGGAAACCGCGTGGATCCGGTCCAATGTTATGTAAAAAAAAATCTACAAAAGAACAGAAAACTAGTTATGTGTTCAATCTAAAAGGAGGAATTTTGCAATAATGGATCATGATTGTGTATCTTTTCATACAGGTACCAGCAATGAAATGCTAACATTAAGTGATTCTGTAGGAAAGGAGAGAAGGTAAGAGTAATGTTGTTATGCAGAGTCCCTGAATCACATCTGCTCCCATCAATTACAATGATCAACAAACAACCATTATTCCATCTAGACCTCATTTTGTATACATATGTAATATAATGTTACTAGTGGGTGAAAAATAGGGATGTCCACACCTTTACTCCCCTTTTTGACTGATGTAATGCCCTCAAATAAATTATCTCTGCCAGTTTTGCCTATCACACATCTGGACTATTGTGTTTCATGTAGTTATAACTCTGGGCATATATTTAAGGCACACTATACAATACCCAATTACATGCTTGTGCTAGAATTCAATTATTGGAAATTTCTCTGAAAAGCACAACATTTTTAAATTGTAATGGGATAACAATTAAGCGTAGGTAATATTTTACCTGTCTGTATCTCATAGACGTATATAACTGTTATTTAAGCAGAAACTATGATATGCCATTTTGAGGTGGCAGTGATCAGGCATGGTTAAGTGAAAGGGAATAACCCTATATCATAATACATTTTAATGCTAAGTAATTGTTTGTTTAGGGCCTTTAAATGATATAAAAGAGAAGCCCACAAAACATAAACAATACTCGAGTGAAGATGTGTCCTCGGTCATACAGATCTTCTTAGAACTACCCAGTGTGTCTGTTGTGATCTTCACTATTATTGTCATCTTAGTATTTACATTGAGTAGGAAAGTGAGAACTTAAAAGCCTAAAGTTTTCACAATTGTGTATTCTTTACCCCGTGAATTGGTAGTAATTTACATAAGCACACTAAATAATTCTCCATGCACACTGACAATCAGTCCCTCAGGAGAATATTCAGTTTTTGTGGCACAACATAGATGTCACATTGGGACACCTCAGGGTTGCCTACTTTCTATTTTTTTCCTCCAGGAGATCTCTGAGGGAAGAAATAAATGCTGATATGGGAAGAGGTTTAATGACAAAATTTATGCAAATTGCATCATTAAGCCCCACCCTTTGTCCATATCTACTGCTATTAATAGGCTTCCTGGGGGTGGGTGGGGCCTGATGACGAAAATCACTTACAATTGTTGTAATAAGAGGCAGGGAGCGGGACTTGCGGGAGATTTGTCTATTCTCCAGAGTTAGAATTAGTGAGTTGTGGGCCCAGGTGCAAAAAATATGCTTTGGCCCTGATGATATCCAGGTAACCCAGTGGGGATCTTCCGCGGTACAATAATGACGTCTGTGGGCCCTTGTATCAGCATGGGCCCCGGTGCCGCTGCACCTGTTGCACCAATGGTAGTTCCGCCTCTGCTGCTCTCCCAGGATACCAGGAGAACTGATCAGATTTTAGGAGTCTCCTGGATATTCCATTAGAAGTGGCAACCCTAGAACACTTTATGTTTTACGAGACAGGGGCTACTGACATAGAGCAGTACACCTCACACAGATTTCATGTCTATGCGCTGAATTGAATATGCCCTCCTAGATTTTTGCACCATCAAATATTTATTCCCAAAATATAGGGACCAGATTTCCTAGGCTGCAGGTTTGGAAAAGTGGAGATGTTTCCTTTAGCAACCAATCAGATTCTAGCTCTCACTTTTTTTTTTACATACTAGAGAATTTGATTGGTTGCTATGGGCAACATCTCCACTTTTTCAAACCCGCAGCCCAAGTGTTCTTTCCTTTAAGCCACAATTGTAATTTTGTATTTTTATGTCCAGTGACACAGATGTAACCCTTACCCTTTTTCTTTGGTGGTTATAACAGTCAGATGCCCTTTTCACTTTCCATGAAAAAGACGAATAATGTCGGAAAATTCCAGAGTAAAAATACCCAGACCCAGACAGAAGGAAGTTGGCATGAAGTATTGCCAGAGAATAAAACATGTAAGTCACAATCCATAATGTTGTATTCGGGATTATCAAGTCATGTGATGATTATACCTAGGGGCCAGATTTACAAAGGGGTGATTTTAATCGTCAGAAAAAATCACCCTACGTTGCTGTAATTTGCTTGTGTCATTTTTTTTTTGTTTTTTTTAAAGTCACTGGATTTATTATTGGGTGATTTTACTTGTCGATCTTAAAACTACAGCATTATATGGCGATTTATTTGTTAAGGGTTTATTTGCCGTGATTAAGTTTGTAATTGTGACAAATTAACCCTTATAAAATCGTCACACATCATGCCCCTTAGTTTTTTTTTAACCTTTAAATGTTGAAATCAAAACTGCCATAACAATTCTACATACAAACCCCTACCGTGGCATGCTATTAACCCTTAGCATGCTGCAGCATATAGTACTAGAAGACACACCATGCCCATTTATTGCAGGGCATCCTGTGCCTTTTAGTTCCATACGTGGCAGAATTCCAAGAGTTAATGGTGATTTTAAACATGACGAAGATTCCATCCAAACTCCGCCGATTTTTACTAAAGCAATTTTAGTAAATCTAGCATTAGGAGCTCAACTAGAACTATAGACCGCATTCAGAATGACGCAAAACAGCGGATTTACGTGTTACAAATGAATAAGTATTCCATGGGCCAGATTTACTAAGCTGCGGGTTTGGAAAAGTGGTAATGTTGCCCATAGCGACCAATCAGATTTTAGCTGACATTCTCTAGTATGTAAAAAGAAAGTGAGAGCCAGAATCTGATTGGTTGCTATAGGCAACTTCTCCATTTTTACAAATCCGAAGCTTAGGATATCTGTCCCCATGTGTGCACTCTGAACAATTTTGGGTTACGCACTGTAAGCCTTTCCGACAGTGGGGTGTGATGCCATATGTACAGCGTGTAGGGTTTACAAGCATTGGGGTAGATCCAGACCCACACACGCATTACATACGTGCGAGGGTTCCTCCGTACGATCATGTAACGGGGACCACTCAATGTACTAAATCTGGACACGTAAGTATTCCTACCTTAAATTTATGTAACTAGGTCTGCGGCCTCCGCCCCGCCACCTAATTAACATGCCTATCTCCACCTATATAGCGGAGATACGGCAATCGTACAATGATAGCCTGCCCCTTTATTGTACCGTCCTGCGTACTTTACGCGGCGTGCGTAATTCCCCTGTCGGCCGTAGCTCAGTATCTGGCCCATTGTGCGTAATTCATTCTGTATCCAGCCCTAAATCAAGAAATACATGAAAAGAAATGTCACTTACTGAAATAAAGTGTCTTGCTGCCTGTTCTTGTTTGTTTGCTCTATTTTGTAATCATTTGGTCTTGATGCAATATATTAATCTATTAATGTCAACCAGGGGCAAAACAAGACAGGTCCATAGGAAACTTTCTGCCTTTCTGTCACCTCCTTGTTGTCAGAGTAGAGAGGATGTGGAGCAGTGTATCAGCAGTTGGAGCAGGAGAAGCAGCTATCTGGGGGCCCCATGCATTTTTAGGCCCTATGGTAGTTGCATTCCCCCTGCACTCACTTGTTATGCCACAGATTTTAACCTCACAACCATCCCATGGGTATGACAGACTAGATTCCATGGCTCTCATAGTGGAGTCTGTGTCAAACATTAGTTCAGAAGATTATGCATCACTATACTATATCACATGGGCTGGTAGTCATATTCCCGGTGCTGTAAATCCCTGCGGTTAAAATCCTCCACGAGTTTCCCGACACTGAAAATACCGGCATGTAAAAAATCCTGGCGCATAAAATTCAGGACAATTTAAAGTACCTACACGAATAAAATACCTACACTGAAAATCCTGGCATGTAAAAAAATCCCGCCGCCAAAAATACCGACAATTTAAAATACCTACACACTGAAAATCCCGGCACATAAAAAACACCTATACACTGAAAATCCCGGCAAGTAAAAAATACCACAAAGCAACACCCGACTTCACAGAACAACAATGCAGCGCCGCAGATCTAGTTATATAAATAACTCCAAAATAATTCCAAAAATCAGTCATGAAATACACAAAAAATATTACACCTAACCCGCTAATCAAAAGCCTGACAATTTCAAAAAAATACTCATGAAATACACAAAAATATTACACCTAACCCGCTAATCAAAAGCCCGACAATTTCCAAAAAACAGTCATGAAATACACAAAAATATTACACCTAACACGCTAATCAAAAGTCAGACAATTCCAAAATAATTGTCATTTAAAAACAGTAATCTTATCATACAAAAACAGCCTGGGAAATCCCGTTTCCATGGTGACCAAACGTCGTCTACGAGGTCTAATGGGGACATTGAGATGCCGCTGCGGGCACAGGATGATAGGGCATGCTGGCCAGCATGCCCTGGCATCCTTGGGCATACTGATGCTTGTAGCTCTACAAGCATCAGCATGCCCTGCCGGTGCTGCATGGTTGTTCTGTGAAGTCGGTGTTGCTTTGCGGTATTTCTTTACTTGCCGGGATTTTCAGTCTGTAGGTATTTTTTCCTTGCTGGGATTTTCGGTCTGTAGGTATGTTTAACTTGCTGGGATTTTCAGTGTGTAGGTATTTTTTACTTGCCGGGATTTTCAGTGTGTAGGTATTTTTTACTTGCTGGGATCTTCAGTGTGTAGGTATTTTAAATTGTCGGTAATTTTTTGCGCCAGGATTTTTTTCCGTGCCTGGATTTTCAGTGTCGGGAAACTCGTCGAGGTATTTTAACCGCAGGGATTTTAAGCGCTGTGATTTCCTACCGCACCCATCATATGTATTGCTGTACTCTGTACATGGTATGCAACATAATTTAATATTTTCCATTATTATCATCACTCTCTAGACCGGATCAAAACCTTTGCATGTTTTCCGTATGTGTGGGGGTCTGTACGTCCGAGAGAGAGAGGGGAGTGCACGTCCCCTGCCACTCCCCTCTCTCGTGTGGACTTTATGGCAGCTTGCACTGCTATAAGTCTGCCCTAATTCTGTCGTGCGGATCAGCGGCCCGTATAACCGCTGATCCAGAGAAGTGTGGGAGCCACCTCCCACACTGTATACTTTGCATGCTTCCCCCTGTCCACTTTAGTACGGAACAAAGTTACTATCGTAACCCTAGCGTAACATCTGTAGGGTGCATGCCTTGCATGTGTAAGTGACCTGACGTTATCAGGTCTGGATCCGGTCCTCTGTTGTTGTCATGTACAGTGACTGCAACAGAACAAAACTAGTGGGATGTGTAGTGCAACAACCACATATACTATGACACTGCAGTAGGATGGTTTTGCTTATATCATATTTCAATATACCCATTTATGCATACTCTTTATACTTTTCTACGGACTGTAGTACTTGGTTAATGTCATTTCAAATTGTTATTTTTCAAGTGAGTGTTTCCCATTCTCATCAGGGACAGTGCATTTTTTTCCAGGCCTCCTTACAGAATTACAAGTGATATTATCATGTGCTGATATTTTAAAATGTATCAGTCAGTATGGATCCCACCAGGGCCGTAATTAGAGGTGTGTGACAGGGACACCACCCGTTGTGCAAAGCCGAAGTAGTGCTCCAGTAAGTTCATTTTTCTGGTTAACTAGTTACTTCCCCAATGTTGCTGGTGCCATTTTTTGTTTTTGCACCTGATGCTAACATTTCTAGCTACAACTATGAAACCCACCTGTAGTTAAAAAGGAGACTTGGAAAACCTGCACTGTCAAGGGTCCCTGAGGACAGAGTTTTGGATGTACTGCATGACAAATCATTTTTTTGTCCAGCCCAACGATTTTGCTAAAACACATAAGATGAAAATTCCCATTGAGAAACGGACTTAAATAGAAGCCTAATGTTTGTTTTGAAATGCAGTAGGGAATATAATAACACATTTGTGCATTCATATGTGGTCGCCCGTCTCTGCTTTTCCTAAGAAAATAGTTGCACTCTCTCTTCTCTTATCTAGAAGTATAGCAGCTAGTTTTCTACAATGTCTCATAATATTATAGGAGCATTTTTAAGATGATAGCATTCTGCCTGCAGGAACAAAGCTGAAATGTTTTCTGACCTCAGCAGTGGAATGTGGGAATTTTGATAAGCTTGCCTGCCAAATCCTGACATTGACACATGGCTTAACCTATATTTGGATTGTAGTGTGTAGCGTTGCACCCAGAAATCTCACTCAGATGACCCAAGCGACCTGAAGATGTTTTCTTGATCTATATTTCTTAGGTCTGGGTCTTTCCCTGAGGCTGATTTGCTCTTTCAGTAATCACATCCCAGAGGCCTGCCGCTTGCAGAACCAATAACCTGTGTGGATTCAAAATCTCAATTTACAACAAGAGATTTTCATTGAGATTTCAGAACTGTGTCCTGACAAGTAATGTACACATATTGTGAAAGTGCTATTCCATTACGATGTACAGTTCCATTTACATATTTCACAAAGAGCACATTAGTATGTACACACACAGTATAATATTTACTATGTACTATATACACAACTGTTTGGGAATGTACATACCAGTACATAATGGATAGATATATTCTATACGTTATTTACTTGTACATTGAAGTTAGATATAATTTTTTCTCTGCTATTATGTGAATATCCAGCATTTTTAAAAGTGCCTGACATTGCCTTCCAAACTCCCGAATGTATTATGTCCAAATGCAAACTACCACCAATAACTTAAAATGCATCAAGATCATATATAAAGATCAGACGCGTAAATATAAATAAAATATTGTGAATAATAAATACCAATTGTGTATATACAAACATCTTGAATGTTAGGATTATTTTTTTTCCTATCCAGAAGGTTATCTTAACCTGCAGTATACATATAAAACATGCGTTGTGGTTCATTTTGTTGTACCTAGAATTTCAGTAATGCTGTTTTAAATTTTTTTTCTTGCTGACCAAGACCATTATAAACTAATGACTAACATATTTGCATTCCTGTTGTGCTTCCTAATACCATCGCTCACTTGTTCTTGGAAATCATCTATGGATCATATATTATAAATATATGTTATAAGCATATTGATTAAGTGCCTTATCCTTCATTTCTTTCCTGTACCTTTTACTAATACATAAGGAAATCTGACACAAACTTCAGTCTGTTTGATGAAGTGTGCTACTTCTAATGACCTTTGTGATCTCTTAGCATCTGAAAAAAAAACCCTTTCCTTTAGCCTAATATTCTATGATATAGGAAAACAGACACTATATACATTGGATATGCTAAGCAATGTAATAATAATTAATTATATTGTAATATTAGCAGGGAATTGTATCTGTTCTATAATATAACTAAATAAATAAATAAAGCAAACACTATAAATAAACATCCTTACAAACATTTACGTAAGTGGCTTTCCAAACAGAACCCAACTAACACAAACACAATAAAGAGCAGCCTGATTGGCTGCTCAGTGGTTATTGCAAGAAAATGTTAACCTCATTTTTTGGCATCCATCTTGGAATCTTATGTAAATAGCACAGATGTAGGGCACTGGATCTCTCTGCTATATTTGAACCCAATTAGGATGGAAAGCATGAGAAAATTTTCAGACACATAATTGTCACCATTGTTTTTCTCTAGGTGCCATCACTAGTGACGAAAAAGTGGAAATCAAGTTTTTAGATTCAGAGAATGACTTGACTGCCTTACAATTAGAGGTAAAGCACTAAGCCACTGCTCACAGCAAAATATGACTATAAAATATCAAATTTTTAATAAGCCGTTTATGTTTTTTATTTAGGAATTCTAATGTTCAATTGAAAAAATACATGTTTAGCCAGTTTTTGTTATGGATAACAATAAGAGGAGTGGAGGGAGGGGGCACAGGAAGTAATAGGGAGCCCCATTACCAGCTGAAGTTAGAAATAAATAGTTAATACAAGGCAATTGGGGTTATATGAAATAACACATAACCCAAAATACATCAAATAGTTTGTTTGCCGTAATTAGGTCTTAGACTTAGATATTCAAAATTCATAATAGCAGTTATATACTTTTATTTTATTTTTTATAGATTAAAATGGTACAGATAATTCTAACAATTTAAGCAACAAGGACAGCCCTCTCCAGATTATCATCACTTTACAGTTATCTAAACTTCAATGCAACCATTGTATTGCAACCAATATTAGGCACAGTCCAGACAGTGCATATTTAGTTATTTATCTGAAAAATTGCAGAAGAGCTTTTATCAGCGAAAAATTAAAATTAACAACTGCCTACTTAAGTTTACCTAACAATTACCACTTGGTAAAAATCTACAGTTAGCCTATATTGGAAGTTAGAGCTCTTCTGAAGGGGACAACATTGTTCCTGGTTATAAGAAATGTGTCACCACGGTAACACTGAGCTCTAAACAGACTATTATAGTTGTATACAAATGGTAAAACCGAAAGCTCGTCTTTATTTTGAAACTATCATTGAAAAGGGATCTTTGTACTGAAAAGGCAACTATAAAGGGGAGAAATAATGTAACACACAGCTCATGAAAACAGATTTGACTGAAATAAAGAAATTCAGTGCATTATAACATTTTAATTTTGTTTTCCAAATTCATATTTACTTCTCTGAATAGGTAAACATGACAGGGTAAGGGCTAGATTTACTAAACTGCTCAAAAGAAAAAATGGTGATGTTACCCATAGCAACCAATCAGATTCTAGCTGACATGCTCTAGTAATTAATAGGAAAATGAGAGCTAGAATTTGATTGGTTGCTATGGGCAACATCTCCATTTTTGCTTCTGAGCAGTTTAGTAAATCTAGCCCTAAATGTTGAAGACTTTCCTTATAATGTAGTAGAGTAAATCTTGTACTGACCCATGTCCAAAATCCAGTCATACGGATAAAGTTGCAATGTCCCAGAAAGTAGCATATATTTGCAATGCCAAATATATTTAACATCTAACTTAAATATAGTAGTACTTATTATATTCCTAAATCACTTTAAAATTGTCAAAATTAACAAATATATTAAAAAGCTTATGTATCGTCCAAAGCCACAATTAATGGGCTGGATCCAGACTTCCTCAAAGTATGTGATTTCCGACTGTTTGCATCAAAATTGAATTATCCAGAGTTACAATCCATAAACACCTCCAACGGGTTCTGACTAGTGGGTAATAGTGGGAGATGCTTAGTTAGATCTCCCGCAAGATCCTCACTTCTGATCCATTCCATTTTAATGGAGATGGAATAGATGTTTTAAGGTAGATTCTGTCAAATCTGCATTGCATTTTCGAATAGACACAGCCAACAGCTAAACGTCGGCTGTGCAAATGCGCTATCAAAAACTGTCCTGTCATAAAAGGGCCATTCTTGTGGTGAATCACTCCTGGTTCTATCTACGTTTAAACAATGGGAATAATTTCTCATGTTCTTGCATGGATACACCAGGCAGCCACTATCGAATCATTGTCGGCGCTGCATTTGAAGCTCCAAATGCAGCATAATCGCATATCTGGATCATTAGACAGTGTTATGTGGCTGCTCCTAGGGCGTGGTGTCTAACTGGAGCCTGGTCTTCACTAGGGCCCCTGATGGTGGCGATAGACTTGTGCAGCAGAAGATCCAGCAGGTCATATTTCCTGGAGGACAGCCCCAGGAGTAGCTAAGCACTAATAACCAAACAGGAGGGATAAGATCAACAGTGTTTATTAGTGCACACAAGGTAATACAGACAACAGGTGAATAGTGAACTAGTTGCAATAATAAGAATTCAATAACATAGGTAACAAGAGTAGATAAACCACAGGATATAAACACTACAGAGAACATATATGAAAGGGAATCAGAGGGAGCAGAGTAGGAGTAACTAGAAGTAATAAATACTGGGGTACAGAGATAAACTGAATACAAAAATACAAGAGTACGTAAATACAAACAGAAGTCCAGACTACAGGGTAGGCTATATGTAAGAATACAAGAAACTAAAAGCAAGTATTCAGGGAACATAAATATATACAGACAGAAGGCAGCTGGCACGAGATAACAGACAGAAGATCAGAGAGCATACACACACCAGGAACTCAGGATAACAACTACTAATGACCAGCAAACACTCAGGAAGTCCTTATTGTGCAGGTAGATCAGGTGGAATATAATTAATTAAGCATCCAACAGCAGCCCCTAGGGTCAGGTCAAGATAATGTCCATGAAGCACAAAATAGTCCAAGATTGCCCATAGGGGCGAGACAGGATATTGCACATCCACAAGATGTAACAGATAGTGGAGGCAAAATAGTGGTTTTAACTGTATCAGGAACCTTTATCATAAATGCTACATAAAGATGTGCTACATTGTATTACTAACAATGAACCAAATCCAGGTGTCTTGCAGACGGCATTTCCTTTTAGTCAGTTTACAGTATGGGCTGTTATATTTTCCTGGCATATCATTTAATTATCTGTATGAAAGTATGGACATGCTCCTTTATTTTCTCTCTGTTATAGAACGCTCTACAGTATGAAGAGGCTCCATCTAAACAAACTGACCATCCTTCTTGTCCATTCTGTGAGATGCCTAAAAAGCCATTTCCATCAGCAGAACAACTTGCTTTGGATCCTGGTGAGATGGTAAATTAGTAGAGATGAATAGATTCCAGTGCACATTAAAATTACTATCACCATATAGATGCATAGTGGTCATATGGCGAAGGACAGGAATTATATATCCCAAGAAGCATTGATATGTAGTGGGGGAGGGAGATATGTCAGTCCTTTTATTCTGACCACATTTATGATCATAGTGGGGGAAGGAGATGTGTGAGTCCTTTTACTTTGACCACATTTATTATCATAGTGGGGGAAGGAGATGTGTGAGTCCTTTAATTCTGACTACATTTATGATCATAGTGGGAAAGGGAGACGTGTGAGTCCTTTTACTATGACCACAATTATGATCATAGTGGAGGAAGGAGATGTGTGAGTCCCTTTACTCTGACCACATATATTATCATAGTGGAGGAAGGAGACGTGTGAGTCCTTTTATTCTGGCCACAATTATGATTACTAGAATTCATACTTGTTGGTTACTCCATTGCACACTTATGGAAAAAGCAGCCAAGACAAAAACGCATTCTAGATACATGGGGCCAGATCCAGAGCTACGACCATAAGCGTAGTTACTCTCCCCGTAAACGTAAAACCGATGTTACGACCAGAAACTCTGATCGTACTTACGAGCCATGGTTCATCAGCGTAACTACGGACAAAGGGGCGTGCCAGCCATACAAAACACGTAATTATGCTTCGGAGGCGGGGTGAGGCATTTAAATTGTACAGTATGGGCGTACTTAGGCGCGTAAGTACATGCAGCCATTACAGCCCACCGCAGTTACGCTTGGAAAAGTTAAGGTGGGGTTTGGCCAGCGTAAAATGGCAAAAATATGTACGACCGAGGGGAGTGCCCAGTGGAGTGCATAGTAAGTCCGAAAGTGTAAATACGCTATGCGCTGGAACGGAACCCGAGCGTAGGTCTGGATCACGCCCATGGGCATTAATGTGCTGATTATTTATTGCATTTTTGTTGTTGTTTTTTTGTTTGTTTTTAATGCTTCTAATTTCCAATATGAGTTCTTTCTGGTATCAGAGTAATGAATTGCTGTGAATTTTACAGTAAGGACATGATTTTGCCCTTACACCCTGTCCAGATTTCTGAGCCACCCCCATTTTATGTGGGAACAGCACAGAAATCCTGATATCTCTAGCCCGCAGTGGCCTCCCCTCGCCTGCATGGGATTCAGGAGAATTTGGAGATCTCAGCTGGCTCAGCTTGACGCAGAGCTTCAAGCGTAGCAAAAGCAGAGCTCTAAATCCAGACTTTAGTAATACTTTATGTAACCACTGGCAAAAACAAACAGTCCATTCATGGGTCAAGAAAATGAGTTACTGTAGCACAACCCATTCAGCTGTTAGTTACAACATAGCATAGCATAGCATAGCAGTAAAAAATCATATATAACCACATATGAATATGTAACACAGAAGTGTATCAGATATTAAAAATAATAACTTCTGATGCATCAGGCTTTACTTTTTTTTGTGGATCTAAATGTAATAACCTGAGTATCCCTTGGGTTTATATGACAAGTTCAGTAACCAATCGGACTAAAAAATGTGACTGTCGCTCAGCTGAAAGTAGAAACCTCTAAGGACTATACTTGACAATGACTTGCATGCGGCACTGTGTCAGGCCGTCTCCAGTGGCTCACAGTCGATATACTTTAAATTAGTCACCCTTTTTTTCAGACGGTAATACATACAATGGACTCCATATAGCACACGCATGTTTATATGTTCTGGATGAGTCATTTTAACATTCCCTCTACCTAAGATAACTATATTGAGATATACACCACTGCCAAAAAAAGGGATATGATGGTGTTCGAGCTACGGATCACGGCATGTGCTGCTGGTAAAATGTTATCCTTTCTATAAAGAAATGTATAAAGAGCACAAATCCAAAGCACAAAGGTTGTTCTCAGTGCAGATGCAAATTGGATTTACAAGCACTAAGTTCCAGACTCGGTTTTTATGTATTGATTGCTGATAATGGATTTAAAGTTACTTATCTGACATGTGGCATTAGCATAATTTCTTAATACCACATTAATGCGGTGAGCTGGGCTTTGGCTGTTTATGAATGTCCCAAGTTGTGCCAAGTTCCTATTTTCCTATGCATATTACCAACTGTAATACTAAATATCCAAAACTACAGAAAACTTATTGATAGGTTAATTGCTCAAGTGTAAGGGCCAGTTTTACTAAGCTGCGGGTTTGGAAAGTGGAGATTTTGCCTATAGCAACCAATCAGATTCTAGCTAACATTCTCTAGTATGCAATAGTAAAATGAGATCTAGAATCTGATTGGTTGCTATGGACAACATCTCTACTTTTTTAAAGCAACAGATTAGTAAATCTGGCCCTAAATGTGGTTCGGTACCCAGAAGGAAATGGAAGTGAAACTAAAGTGTTCTCTTGGGTGTAATTCACCCACTTAACAGAATTCATTGTTATACACAACTTTTCTCGGCGATGGGCCGCGATGACCCGCGAATTGATTTTTGGGGAAAAATTTGCGCTTAGTGAATGAGGCCCTAAATGTGGATTGGTACCCAGAAGGAAATGGAAGTGAAACTAAAGTGTTCACAAATCTCTTGGGTGTAATTCACCCACTTAACAGAATTCATTGTTATACACAACTTTTCTTTACAGTTTTGTACTGTTTCCACAAAGGATTTTCTTGATTATTAGCAGACCTTGTTGTGTAACACTTTTATTTCCCTGCCTAAACTGCTCATTATCCCCTTATCTATAACTATCACAGCATTCAATGACTCAGGAGTCTATAGGCTGTTTCATTTTGTTGATATGATGATATTCTTGTAGTGTTTTACACAGCGGATCACATTAGTTTGTCTGTTGCCATGATGTAAATTTTAATATGTTGTTACAAATGTAAATATTTGTACTTCTTTGCCTCCAGCTATTTTGCTGTGAGAAAAGCCAAGACATTTTTCAATATCTAATCATGAATAGTATTGAGTTATACACACAAGAGGAAGCGGAGGAAAGGAAAGTGGATGAAACAAAGCTTCCTCAAGTTTCTAACAAGGTGGAAGCTCTGCATGGACTAAAGCCAGAGTAAGTGTTATCTTCAGGAGTTACTATACAACTTAGGATGCTTTTCATTTAATAAACTACTTTAATCTTCTGATATTTTTGATTTTACATATTATGTTGTATATTTATGGATTTAATACCCAAATTTTTTTTTTTTTAATGAAACCATAGACTTGGGTGAGCTGGGCACTATTGTGTTAGGGGTAATTGTATGTGTTTATTTTTAGTTTTATCTTCAATAATCTAATTTATTTTTATTTCTTTTTTTCCTTATTTTTATTCATATTCTTCAAATTTTTTGTGATTACCGTATTTCCCCATGTATAATACGCTCCCGTGTATAAGACGCACCTTCATTTTGGGGCCCGAAATTAATGCATCCATTCATTCATTCCAATCAAATCGCATTACACTTACCTTTGCTCTCCCTCCGGCTGTCTCCGGCTCTCTCCTCAGCGGCGCGCTCCGCAGAGTGACGCTGATGTGTCCTTAGGTCACGCTAGCTTCATTCGCAGAGCACGACGTGGAGGGAGAGAGCCGGAGGGAGCCAGAGGGAGAGCAAAGGTAATTGTGCTGCGGGCATCCCCTGTATAATACCCCGTTCACATTACCACCTAAAAGCCGGGGTTTTCATGAAATTGCCTGGGTTTTATGAAAACCCCGGCTTTTTTTGGCAATCTGAACGCAATCTGAACGTCTTAGACCCGGCTAAAAAGAAGGGTTTTTGCCGGCTTTTTGAATAGCCGGCTTTTTGCATTCAGATTGAGCCAAAAAGCCGGCTATTTTCCCTGCTGCCGGCTTCTAAAAAAAAAGCCGGTGCGTTCAGCTCAGTCTGAACGTACCACTGTGAAATTTTCAAAATTCTGCCCACTGCCTAAAAAGCCAGCTTTTTAGGCAGTGGTAATGTGAACGCAGTATAAGACACACCTGTTTTTTAGACCCCCTTTTTTTTTTTAAAGGTGCGTTTTATACATGGGGAAATACGATATTTGTTTAAAAATGTCTTCTATGCATGTATATGTACATTCATTTATTAATTTATTTAAGTTATATTTTATTCATTGTAATCTTTATTGTTAATAATTATGTTAAATTGAAATGTTAAAGTAAATAAAATGATCATTTGCTTTAATACACTTGACCAGCAGTTTTCAACTTATTTTGGGGGAGTAGACTTATTTAGACCTATTTTTTTTTACAGTTTACATTTGGCCCCCATTTTTTTTTAAATATGTTCTCTGCCATTTTGTATCACTCCTGTTTAAAATACAAGTATGGCTGCTACTTCCTAACAACCTTGTCCATTTGCCCCATGTAACAGCAGACATTTGTACAAGTACCACTATTGGCACAAGTAACCCCTGCACTAGACAATAAAAAAAAAGCACATGATGGGATGTATTTTTTTCAGACTCCTTCCAGTAAGGGGGCAGGGAATAATTAAGAAGTCTGCTGGCTTGGGGAAATACGATATTTGTTTAAAAATGTCTTCTATGAATAATATGCATGAATATGTACATTCATTTATTAATTTATTTAAGTTAATATTTTATTCATTGTAATCTTTATTGTTAATAATTATGGTAAATTGAGATAAAAACTATCCATGTATATGAAAAAAATAAGTAAATAAAATGATCATTTGCTTTAATACACTTGACCAGCAGTTCTCAACTTATTTTGGGGGAGTAGACTTATTTAGACCTATTTTTTTACAGTTTACATTTGGCCCCCATTTTTAAAAAAAAATATGTTCTCTGCCATTTTGTATCGCTCCTGTTTAAAATACAAGTATGGCTGCTACTTCCTAACAACCTTGTCCATTTGCCCCATGTACCACCAGACATTTGTACAAGTACCACTATTGGCACAAGTAACCCTTGCACTAGACAATAAAAAAAAGCACATGATGGGATGTATTTTTTTCAGACTCCTTCCAGTAAGGGGGCAGGGAATAATTAAGAAGTCTGCTGGCTCAGTGATGTCACAGTTACATAGACTGGTATTGGTTCAGTCTACACATTAGTTGTCTACATTGTAAGTGCCAAATTCTGTTTGTTTTTACTTAATATCCAATAGTTCTCATTAACTTATTTTAAGCATATTGGACCTGATTCAGACTTTAGAAGGAGCTGACCAGCTTTACTTTTACACTGTTATTTAGACTTGGATTATGAAACGCCACCTTTCAATTCTAATACTGTTTGTATTGAATTTTGTAGATGAAATTTGACTCCATTGCAATCAACATGGTTTAGACCTAGAGTAACTTTCCTCTCTTATTTTCAAGCTACTTCTTAAGTCTGAATCAGGCCCATTGTAAGTATCTTTAAATTAAACAGAACACATGATAATTGGAAAATGTATTTCTTAGCTGTGCATTGTATGCATCAGATGAAGCTGATGAGAATCATGTGGAAACAGCTCTCCCCCAAATCACAAAGGAGATGAAGGCTCTGCAGGGACTAACAGAAGAGTAAGTACTATACATAGGAAGTACTGCCCAATATACAATATTTGCTACTTGTATGAACTACTTTTCATCCCTCAACATTTATTATGTAGTTCATTAGCTTATTACATTACATTATTAAACTCCTCAGTTGCAGCAAAAGATAACCAAGGGCCGTATTCACACCTAAGAGTGAGCTAGATGCAGACAGATCCGCACGTAACTCACCCGTCCTAACCCTATCCCGCCCCCCGTTTTTAGGTACCTTATGACACTTACGAGTGTTATAGGGCTTCCTTATCTAACTGTATGTAGTTTCTTTTCCTACACGGACATTGCCTCCCCCCCGACCTGCCAGCTAATCAAAATAACTCCCCCCCTCCCACTTCTGCCTAAACACTCCCCGAGGCAGCTTTACGCCGCCTCTAACTAAACTACTCTGGTATCTAACTGGTACAGAGATTGCGTAGATGACCTACCACGCATGCATAGTAGGTCATTTCATAGAAATATGCACCCAAGAAGCAGAAGCTTCTGAGGTGTGGATACGACCCCAATTGAATAAACTCTGTTAATGTTATGGGCATGTGGAAAGAAAAAATACTGCATGTTTTGTGCAAAACATATAAAAATACCTAACATGTATCCAAAACAAAATGGCTGAGAGGATCGCCATAGCAGCAGTTTTCCAGTTTTCATAATGCCTGAATGAGCCGGGCTGTGCATTTTACAGCTGTTTTGTTTGCATTACTGCTAATTGGTCCTTACCAAATACTGCACATTAATTAGGAAGATTAAAGACGGTAATCGGCTGATCAACCTGATTATTGTATAGTTACGAGATCCAATTTCTACTAACAGTAAAACATTGATATACTGTATTTACTTGGATATTTTCTGTTGTGATCTATGTTTATATAATCATTAGCTGAATTCTAGCTACTACGCATGCGCAGTAACTATTTTATGCTATCTACATCTTTAAAGAGCACATGTACACAATCTACAAAACTAAACGCTACGCAGTATGCGTAGTAGCTAGAATCGCAAAATTAGGCACGTATGTAAAAAATTAATGGTGTTGTGAATCTGGCCTAAATCTTTAAGTTATTAAGTTATCGGTGATTTGGATGTAACGGTCAATATTTTCAAAGCAATTAGCAGTATAACATATCGTGAGCTGCTTGACGATATATACATTTGCTTGTTAATAACATAATTTCTGGTTATTCAGATAATATTAGCCTTTGTTTCACCCAAACTCTGCCCACAACTGACCTTCTTTGTTCAAACCACACCCTCTTTCCATAAGCCCCAACCCTTTCAAAGTCTGCTGGCTCAGTGATGTCACAGTTAATTACTTGACTTATAGTCTGGTATTGGTTCAGTCTACACACTAGTTGTCTACATTGTAAGTTCCAAATTCAGTTTTTTTTATGTAATATCCAATAGTTCTTATGAACTTTTTTTAAGAACATTGGGATAGATCAAGAACTCCTCTTGCAATACGTTTACTCGCGTAGCGTATTTACGCGTGCGTACCTTCTATACACTCCCCTTGGCACACCCCTTGAATG
>WWET01003329.1:95993-108009 GCA_011038615.1 Limnodynastes dumerilii | reverse complement strand
TCCCCTCCTCGCAGCCTAACCCTAAGACTCCCCTCCTCACAGTCTAACCCTATGAATCCCTTCCCCACAGCCTAACCCTAAGACTCCCCTACCTGAAGCCTGATCCTAAGCCTCCCCTCCTCGCAGCCTAACCCTAAGCCTCCCCTCCTGGCATCCTAACTCTTTGACTCTCCATTGACTCACCTCAAGTCAGGTTCTGCGAATGCATGAATGGGAATGATTACCCTTTCATTTTTAAAACTTTCTAAATGAGCTTTCGGCTGGGTGGATGGGCCCAGTAACTCTGGAGGGGAATAAGGAGATACAGCCATGTGTTGCCTCAAGTCTCAAACACTTAAATAATCATCAACAGATCCATGTGTTACAGTACCGCTCGGGTTCAGAAGTAATCTCATCCATCTCTATATGATAATCAAGGGCCTGATTCAGAGATCCGTCATCGATGGGATCTCAAATGTACGCATCTAAGTGGCAGGTCGGAGCAGGTTACATCCCACTGAATAAACAGTCACTCCCCTTGCAAACAGCGGCCGGACCTAAAGTTAGACCTGCATTGACTTGCCCTATCTGGCCGCACTCACTTCCGACCCTATATGCATTAGTTGCGTATATTTAGGGTCCTAAGTCTGTAAGCGTGCCCACTCTCCCTCATCTAAATGCATTTCTATGCAAATCCTTAGGTCCGTATATTTCCGCTGGACTTCGGGTCGCATTTGTTTCCGACCGATTCACAAGTCCGACCTTAAGGCATTTCCGACCCTATCTTCAACGTAGACGGCGTTGCACTATTACTACGCATGCGCAGTTGATGCAAAATCGATCCGACCCTAAATATACGCACCTAACTAACGTTAAAATCGGATCTCTGAATCAGGCCCTTAATTTCAAGCTCCTTCTTAAGTCTGAATCAGGTCCACATTGTCTGCCTTTAAAGAAAATGATGACTTTCTGCAAGGGGGCGGGACCTAATGATATGATTTATGCAAATTGTATCATTAAGTCCCACCCCCTGTCAGTCATTCATGTAATCTCTAGTGTCCTCGGGGTGGGTGGGGCTTTATGACATCATAAAGTCCCGTCCATCCCTAGTAACTCTAGGGCTTACAATAGATATTGATAGCTGGTCGGGTCTCGTGGGAGATTTGACGGCTCTTCTGGGATTCGGGTAGAACTGCCCAAATTTCGTGAGTCTCCTGGATATTCCGGGAGAGTTGTCAACCCTGAAATATAACAAAGTGTATTTCAATATCTAGGGTAGAATCCAGACCCCTGTATTCTTTCCATACATGCAGAGCTCTCAAAATCCGCACGGAAGAGGGGAGTGAACTACCCTGTTACTCCAATCTGTCGTACGGACTTTAGGAGAGATATGCTGCAATGAGGCTGCCTGAACACTGACGTGTGGATCAGTGGTCTGTACAACCGCTGATCCGCACCTATGTGGTAAACCCTTCCCACTCTTTATGCACATGTACGTTGTCATGCGTAGCTCTGGATCTGTTCCCTAGGGTCTAAGTCAGTGCCATATTGAGCATAAAGCTGGTGACCAGGAATAGATTTTCTCTAGAGCTTTTTTTAAAATAGAGAAGTAAAAATAAAAAAGAAAGCAGGGAATGATGGGTGTCCAGCCATCAAGAGAAAAAAGGAAACAAAGAAAGAAGAGTGAAAAAGGGGGAGGAAGAAAAGAAAAGGGGGAGGGTTTATATCAGAGGGTGTCACTCAAGACATTCAGTAGAAAATAGAAAGCGTGACCCCAAAAAAGAGGCCCATGGTTCCCAAACCTTGTAAAAAGATTGTGCTGTCTGTCTTTAGAGTACTTGTCATAAATTCCATCTTATAGACATACCAGATTTTGGGCTCTATTTACATAGAGCTTCATTTTTTAATGAACAAAGCTGTTCCAGGCTCGCTTCGGCTCACAGTGAGCCTGGCAGCTTCGTTTATTAAATTTACTAAGACTTACCTGCCCTGCGAGGTCCCGCGATGATCTCTGGGCTCATCACAGGAGACTTCATTCACACTTCGTATGAATAAAGTCCTGCGCATGCGCAGAGACTCCTATGCGGGACTTTCAAAATTTCAAGTCCGGGTATTAAAAACACTGTGCATGAAGTCAGACGCGTCTCCTGGACAGGTAAGTTATTCTTTTTTCTTTCTCTTTTTAACTGTTCTGAATATTTTAATGTATTTCCTTATTATTTTTAATAAAAATATGATTTAAAAAAAAACATAGTTAGGTTTATCCCAGCGGTCTCCCCACATAGGGGGAGGGAAAATGGGGACATCACTGGGATAATTGCCGACATTGCCTTCAACATTTTATAAATATTACGAACCGCCGGCCTGCTCTGAAAAGAACGGGCTGGTTGAGACCCCCGATGTTTACATAGATCGCCAAGGAAACTGCTGTTTTACATGGCAATCCATTGTCTGTAAATATGAAAAACTTTATTTTCATACAATAATGTCCATTTTCATATGAAAATGGGCATTATCATATGAAAATGAAGTTTGTCAATAGACCCCATTATCAATTACATTCTGTAGTGTACACCAGTGTAGAGCAATAAACTGAAGATTATTTATTAGTTTATTTGTTTATTAAATACATTAGTGAGAGTCTGTCTCTGTTCTCATTTCAATAAATTTAAAATAACAATAAACTAATAAATGTCTATAATTCTGAATGCTGTGTGGCTTTATAAAGGGAAGGTATGTATGACACTCTGCTAATTATTCCATACACCTTTTACACAATAAATGTAGCGTTTTGGCACCAGTGAATTCCATCTAATATATCTCTCCAGAGAGAAAGATGATGGCTGGTTCATCTGTATGAATGAGCTGAGTAATGACTTGGATGGCTGGTCTGACACTGTAATAAAGAGATGTCAGGCTCAGGTCTGTGTCACTGAGCCAGGATGGGTCTTATCTAAGACTACACAACAGAACCAGATTTACTAAGCCCTGGTATAATCAACTGAATAGACCTTGAGGATTTGAATTCTAAATCTCCACCATGTGTATAGTATCTTTATTTTTTTATTGAATAATATGCAGCTTATACAGAGGTGTTCCATAGGTAGTAACAGATTACATACATACGTCCAAAATGTGATCATGACTTCCATGTTTTTATGTAACTGAAATAAAACCATCAGCTTATAATTACAATATAATGCTCTTGTTAACGTCTTGACTGCAGTACGAGTATGTACAATAAAGTAAATGGTTAATAAAGACCTAAAAATAAATCTGGATAAAGCATGCATTAATAGGGCTAACAAGGTTTGTCTTTAGGAGAAGGGGGATGGGTGGCACTCCCAGGGAGTGATATAATACTCCCTTAGTTTGATGAGAACACACATGACAACAGGACCTGATTAAACTTTTTCAGTTGTTATAGGCTAGCATATTTAAGCCCCCCACCCCCACCTCAATGTAGCCTCCTACAGGGTCATCATCAGGGGGGGGAGACAGTAGGGACTACTGTCCTGGGACCGGAGCTGATGGGGCCCAAATATACTTATCATAGCTCTGCAGCAATAGGTAGTGACTGGGTCCACGTTGTGCATTCAGGGGCGGTCTAATGACACACTCAATATTCCGTACTCTCACAGTATAGTATGTCAGTGGACAACTGCTGATAGCAGCATGGTTACATGCAGCAGTGATTGCCAGGCTGAATCTGCTCTTCATTGACACACTCTCACTGAAGAATAGCCTAAGACTGGCCGCAGTGAATTAGAATATTGCCTGTGTTCATCAGTCCCTGCCTAACAAGGTAACACAGGGCTATTAAAGAATAAGGAGCCTCAGAGCAACTTCCTTGTGGAGGCTCCTGTGTATAAAATGTAATATACAAGTGTACAATTTCATTCTATATCTGTTTATTTACATTTTTAAAAAAGATGTTATACTTACCCAAACGACCATAATTTATGAGTAAATGTAAGTATACAATAATATGCTTCAAGTCTAAGACATGGCAATGGGAATAACCACACACGTGGGAAGGGGGTCAGAGGTATGCAGAGGGGAGCAGAGGGCATTATAACTTAAATTATTGAAGCAATCCTTTGTTTAAAGTATGTTTAGTGCACATTTTGAGGTGTCTAATTATTTATGTCACAAAAAAAAATAATGTAAAATTATTATAATAAGCATTACTTTTTAAATTGTTTAAAATTTAAAAAAACTCTGTGATGAAAAACGAATGGCTGAATTGCTACTTAAAAAAGTATCCAAATTTGTGCATGATTTAAAGGCCATATACTAGGTACTTTCCTATTTCTATGTATGGCATACTTACACGTGGAAAAACACGACCGAGTGTGTGGGTGTGGTTAACTGCAGCCGCTGCTATCCTTGCATCATACTTGCGTATATTTACGATGCGCATTTTTAGGCAAGCACGCAATTTTAATCCTAAGTGTGAATCAAGTTCTGTGTGCACAAGTAATTCCACATCAAAACACAGCCACCTACTGCTGCGTTCTGTGCGGAATTCAGTCTCCGCATGGGGGGCGAGCCCGGTATACATGGTGGGTGGGCATTTAAATCGCACAGTAAGGGCTAAGCCCTTATGTACCATTCAGCATCTACATAAGATAGGACCATGAACCATACATAGGAGTGCAGGGGAAATGTACTATTCTCCTGTGAGTGGAGTTAAGAATAGCAGTTGCAGAGGCTAACATAGGTTATCACCACTTAAGTCTGGATCTGATCCCAAGTTATCAATATTATTGAATTGTATGTACATTCCAACACATAAAGCTAGAGACATTTAAGAATAATTACATACAATATCTATTAGTGCATATGGAAAAATATCAATAATACTACAATATTTGATCTACTCCCCAAAAATGACTGTTTAAAGTGTTACCTGTTTCATTAATAAATAGAGGTCTTTTCAGATGTGTAGCGTCAGCATTAAGGTGTCACTTGCTGATAATACCCCTTGTGAAAATGGTGCAAATTGTCTTTTTCAATAGCTGCCAACAACCCCCTTCTTTCTTAGGTCATTTTCCACATATTATCAGTTTCTCACATTTTCCATTTGAACAATAGAGCTTGGAAATTGGATAAAAGATAGCAATCTTGTTATATGATTGAAGCTGACACAGAAGTCACATCACAGAGAGTTAAGTGTAGGATCAACCGTTCTGACAATTGCATTATTTCCACTGATGGCCACCTACTTACCACTGACATATTCCACTCCTCCACTAAACTACATTTTCTAAACAAACAGCTAAGAAACATTTATTTCCATGTATTACAACAAATGAGGGAAATGACTTGTTACGGGTGACTTTCTTATGTAGCTTCACAAGAAAACTCCTTTTGGTTTTCATAAAGCAATTGAAATTATTCTGAGTAATAAAATAAGCCAAAAAGACCCAATAAATCCATGTTTAACTTTTCCATCTGTCCCTGAACTACAAAATAATTTAACCATAAATATTAACTTACTGGCACCCCCTTAAGCTTAGCGCCCTGGGTGGCCATCTGTATTGCACGCACTTATCATGGCCCTGTTGCTTCACCTGGGGTTGTCCTGCATTTGGGAATAATAAAACTTATCATCTTTCTGAGTGCACATAAAAGGCTGTGTACTGAATTCATGTCACACACCAGCTCTAAAGTTGGGTACACACTTATACAATTTGCGTTCAATTCAACCTTTGACTGGCCTGACATTGGATAAGTGTGCGCTCACATAACTGCTCATAGCATCCAATTCTGGTCATCTGGACGGGTCAAATGATTTTTAAACTTGCTTATAAAATCAGAAAATCCAGCTGCCAGTAACCCAACTAATTTACAATGTAATACGCTCCCTTTATCCAATTAATCTTCCGATTGTAAAATCATGCAGCTCTGCCTTTATGTGTGAGTGACAGGCGGTCTGGCAAAGACTGGAAGAATGTGTTACGGTGACAGGGGGCCGTATTCCGACTTCCGTGCTGCGATTGGAGCACAAATATACGCATGGACAGAGCAAGTTACACCTACCAAAACCCCAGTCACTCCCCTTGCTAATCCGTCCTCTCGGAGACTTCCACCTCCATAGACTAGCCCTAACTCTCCGCTGCCATTTAGGAGCGTATGTGTCCTCCGTCCGTGCGTATCTTTGTAATTGCGCCCACTTCCCTTAATTTAAATGCCTTCCCCCGCCCATTTCTATGTAAATTCCTCCGTGCGTATATTTCCGTGGGAGTTCCATGCGGAATTTCCTACGTCCAATTCCCAAGTCCGTCCGCACTTCTGCACTTATAGTTTACGTTGACTGCGTATAAAAAGTTACTACGCATGCGCAGTTTAAACGTACTTAAAAATACGCACGGAACTCGCCGATAATGCGGTTCTCTGAATACGGCCCAGGATCCTTTCAGCACATGCAGGTCAGAGGTCTGCTGTAAAACTGGATGTGTGTATGCATGGATTGGGTGTTGTATCTGCTAGCTTGATCTGCTGTAGGATTGAGTAAACAGTCTGGTCAGTAGTTAGACCAGACTGTAGCCAGCTATAAAATCAAAAAGGAGCATATGTGACAAATCATAGAAAAGACCTTTTCAGTAAATCGTAGCAGGTTTCATCCCAAAATAAAAATATTTTATGTAGGTTTTTGGTAAGTTTTGTATATTTGTATTTTTATCATTTCTAATTTCTAATTAAAAAAGCAAAAGTTTTTTTCCCCAATTAGTTCAATTAAGTTCAATTAAGTTTTTCAATTCAGAGATTGTAAGTATATGCACATACATGCACAATAAACACACTGAAATGTTTCTGAAATAATATTTATTACATCCTCCTTTTTTCTTTGTTTACTGTATTAATATTTTATACTCAAAATTTACTTTACACCTGATAATGTTGTGTATTTTCACACTGTATATGACTGATAAACATGAGTGCACTTTATAAAAATGCGGGCAAATGGGACCTTGGGGCTGATCCAGAGCTACGCCCGGACGTGGGCGTAAGATCGGCTGGAGGGGGCGTGGTTAGTGCAGGGAGGAGGGGGGAGGGAGGGTAATGAGGCTGGGAGGGCGGCGTTATCGTACTAACGCCGCCGTCCCAGCGTATTTACACTCCCTTTTACACCGGCTGAAGTTAGGGTAGCCTTCAGTCGGGATAAGGGAGTGTAAATACGATAGGGCAGGGGGAGTGTCAGGGGGAGTCCCGCGATGTAACGCTGAGCGTTAGTACGCTCAGCGCTACATCGTAGGTCTGGATAAGGCCCCTTGTGGCTAAAGGGTTAGGGCAGCTTGTTCTGCCACCAGACCAAGCACAATATCATTCCTCCCAACTTGCCCAGATGGCCACAAAATAAGCCCTGCCCCGATCCACCCAGGACCTGCCCCTAAATTACCATATTTGGTCAAAACAACTCCCCTTTTGGTCCCCTTCTGTTTCCTTTGTGAGTAATGAGTCAGCCACATGACACTTGGGAGCTATGCAATATGGGTGTTTTTTTTAACTGAAATATGTGCTGCTTTTATCTGAAAATTAGGATTACTTACAATTCTGTTGCATTTCTATATACAATGGTATGCTTATTTCATCTCCTGTGATGTAAATCCTGCCCTTCTGTGATTATAATTGCCAAAAATCAGCTGTATAATTTCCATGTGGCAGGTAAGGCTTCAATAAAAGTGTGAGTTTAGCCAAGCAATAAGACAAGAGGAATCCAGGCTACTCTGGACACATGGGAGCAGATTCAGCGATTGAAATTAAGGACCGGACCCAGAACTGCGAACATCACCCCACTTACACAGGCAAAGTGGGGTGTTTTGAGGGGTGGGTGCATGCGCCCTGCAGATGTTATGTGCGTTTTACAGCATAAGTCACACAATATCCACATGAGAGAGGGGAGTGACAGGGGGATTTCTCTCCCCTCTCTCATGTGGACTGACAGACCCCTGCATATACGGAAAGCGTGCAAGGGTCTATCTCAGGTCCTAAGAGAGGAAGGTTACATGTTGATTTCAGGGGAGTCAAATTAATTTTATTCTATGTATGCAGGGAGAATACTTTGCTTTGGCTTACTGCACACAGATACTGACTAGCTTCGCTTTTACACTGGTATTTAGACTTGGGCTGGGAAACGCCACCTCTCAACTCTAATACTGTTTGCATTGGATGAAATATGACTCCTCTGAAATCAACATGGTTTTGCCCAGGAGTAACTTTCCTCTCTTAATTTCAAACTCTGAATCTGGGCCATGTTTCTTAATGCACATACATTACAGCTTTGCGGAACACACATATACACATTGCTTATAAAAGAATATAGCCATTTAAACAATTATTACTATATGTGGTAAATGTATTTTCTATATATCTGTTACTCATAGCTTGACGCAATGTTTCCAAAGGCTGTTCCGTTGCAATTCCTTGATTTCGACTTCACTTGGACATATACATGTAAATCATATGCTTCATGTTTGTATGGTTGTTTTCCATATGATTTATAAAACCAACTATTAGAGTCTTATAACATAGGTATTTTGGAAACCATATATTCCCATAGTGATTAGGAACTTATTTATCAGACGCTGAATCGCTGTCACACAAGATACACAGGTGACAAGTAATCAGTATATGAGCTTCTGACAGCTACATTTCATTAGGTGGATTTATAAATGTTTAGAAAACCAGGTGTGAGAATTCCCTGACACAATATATTTTATTATTCTTCTTTTCCACTTTCCACAGAGACCCAACATGACTACCAATGAATGTCTCTATATATTTCCCGATGGCTCAGGACACATTCGGTATCCTACATAACAGTCAGGTTAAGTACTGGTCATACAGCCTACAATGTGCCCCATCAGTAATATGCCACATGTTTGCCTTCTCTGCAGTCTTGCTACAAATGTAACTATGTTCCTATTCTAAATAGCTGACAAAGTTAGCCTTCGTGTTAAATTTTCTCACTCCCGTTGTGCACGTGTGCAGTGCTAACAATTACTGTGATAACACCTAAGATTAGGTGTAAGTGCAGCTCTGAATCAGCCCCCATAGAATAATAATAGGCATACCGCACATCCACACAGCTTTACAAAGGACCACAAGGTCTACTGGTAAATGAATGATACCAAGTAGGTCCCAAAGAGCATGTTAAGAAAAGATTTACATAGAATTCATAGGTAAAGAATGATAACCTTTGGTGTCTTAAGCTGACCATACACTAGAGCGATTACCGGCCAATCACCCAATTATCGGGTGATCAGGGCAAAAATGGCTCTAGTAAATGGCCAGGATTCATTTTTCAAACTTCCAATAAACGACCTAGAAATGCTCTGGTATGATTTTTGGATTTTTAAACATGTTTGAATGATATTGGGCACTAGCGTACAATAGTTTAAGGGAGCCAATCAGCAACCTGAATGGCTCCCTATCCCTGCAATAGGCGCTGCTGCATATCTATGCACTATGTTGCACTGACAGCTCTAAAGGTATACTTTTAATCTGTCAGAGCAGCTAAGTACATAGATATGCAGCAGCACCATAGAGAGCGCTGCACCTCCCCCCTCTTCTGCTAGGATTATTGGTCCCAGCAGAGGAGGTGTATGGTATTGATAGTGGGAAATCATCTAATTTATTGGGCCACCTCCTACTGGGACCGATAATCGTCCCAATGTATGGCCAGCTTTAGATTATATTAGATATGCTTGTTTACATAATTAACATACTGGGAGTAAATGTAACAAACCATATTTTAAAATCTGCCATACGGCCATTTACATAATACCAAGTAATACACTTAAATGTAATTTAAATGTATAATATCTGTGGCTTCATTCTCAGGTATTATTAGTTCAAATATATCATAAACCATTACACAAGCATGTTATCCCTGGTATTGGGATGAATAAATGTTAGTCATCGCATTTTCTTCAAGATCACATGATTATTATATATTTTCTTGGGAAACATTGTTATAAGACATATATTTGGGAATGTAACCAATTGTTTATGGCTGCAGCAAGCAGAAAATACATTTAATGTGTGAATGTGTATCCATTGGGAAGTTATTAGTTGCTTTCTATTTTACTTATCACATTGGATGTTTCTTAGCAGACTTTTTAACACTGCCATCCTAATAAATGCTTTGTAGAGTCACAAGGGGCACTAATAGGGAGGATGCAGTGGATGCCCCATCTGTGACCGTACATGCATAACCATGGTAGATTCATAGGTTTGTAGGTGTTAATGATAATAAATAAACATTTTTAAACAGGGGAGGGGAAGCTGACTACAGAACAAAGGGGGAGAATTTGGTCATCACTTTATTTTTGAAACATTGGGCCAGATCCAGAGCTACGCCCGCTAGCGTATTTACTCTAGCCGGAGTCGCATGCGCGTGGCAGATGTTATGGCACGTAGCTCTAAACGTACATACCATCCTAGTATCAAGAGCGTAACTATGAACAAAGGGGCGAGCCAGCCATATGACACCCGTAATTACACTTTGAAGGCGGGGTGAGGCATTTAAATCATACAGTATGGGAGCGCTAAGGCGCGTAAGCACATGCAGCCATTATGCCGACAGGAGTTACGCTTAGAAAAGTTAAGGTAGGGTTTAGAAAGCGTAAAACGGCAAAAGTACATACGGCCGAGGAGGGTGCCTAGGGGAGCACATAGTAATTACGATAGCGTAACTAAGCTACACGTTGAAACGTAAAGGAAACGTAGGTCTGGATCCGGCCCATTACAAAGCAATATTTTTTACCAAAATAGTTAAACCTTTGTAGTATCTATTTAATGACATCAATATAACATAGTTAATATAAAGTAGTTAGTTTGTTATTATATTTTGCAATGTGTCACACATCAGCAATCAATCAGGTTACTTGCATTTAGCTGATGTAGATCTATGCTTAATATTTAGCATATACGGATATAGTTAACCTTGGATTGTTTGCTTCCTTGACAACAAATCAGATATCCATCAGGAAATATTGGTATCTTGGTCAGCTGCTCACCACCAACTCTATATACCTTTATCATCTTGGAGGATGCGAAGAAGAACCCACGGGTGCAGGCCGTTTTCATGAGTAATGGCCATGCAGCATGCTACCATCTGAATGGGATGCTTTGGTAAGTTGAATGGTATATTAAGAAACAATTTAAAGCTAGGCAGTGGAGAAAAGATGATAGCCCTATATCAAGCAGGACAGGCGGTGAATTTCTCTAAGATTATTCTTGCTGTTATGTTTAAAATGACTGCCATGCATCAGCAACCCCGACACATCATTGCAAAGGTGTTGAAATATTACATGGCAATGACATTTCTTTGGCTGAGTGAGCAAAGGTGTTTTGCCCAAATTGTTCAATAACATTATACCTTTACAGAAGTATAAGTATGTCATCATTGCTGTTTTCTTTAATGAAAGACCTTAATTCTTTTGGAACATGTCTGTCTTGGGTTATGGAAAGTTATAATTTGTTATATTGGATAGGCGCCACACATCCAACGGATCCAGATTTCCACACTGGATAAGGAAATGACATAAGTGGGAGGGAAGAAGTATGTAGATTGTACAGTGAGGGTGTACAATGTGTCACCAGTATATTTAGATCAGAGATAGGGTCCATGAATCATAAGACCATGCAATCAAAGGGAGGAGCATTCCCTTGTGTAAATGGAAAGCTGTAAACATTAGCAGGCACACAAGTATGAATCCGGCTCAGTGATATGAACAAATGACTTGCTCTAAAGTGAAATATACTCACCTGTAATTTTAGACTTTTCATAATGCTAGAACACAATCTACATGCCCTGCAACTAAAGAGGTGGTGTTGTGCTAAATACTTTATGGATATATTCACTCAAGCTTTTATCTTTATCTTTGTGCACCCAGTATAACAACTAATGATACTAAAGATGACAATCCAAACATGCATAATAAATGGCCCTAGATGGGTGTATGTGTATATATATATATATATATATATATATATATATATATATATATATATATATATATATTTC
>WWET01003329.1:80527-94631 GCA_011038615.1 Limnodynastes dumerilii | reverse complement strand
AGGAGCCAGATTTACTAAGCTGCGGGTTTGGAAAAGTGGAGATGTTGCCCACAGCAACCAATCAGATTCTAGCTCTCACTTTCTTTTTTACATACTAGAGAATGTCAGCTAAAATAAGATTGGTTGCTATGGGCAACATCTCCACTTTTCCAAACCTGCAGCTTAGTAAATCTGGCTCTCGGAGTCAGTGGCTATGCAGTGCAGAAAGCAATGCACTATATACTATCTAAACACTATTCACTTCACATCTAATAATTGAATGAGAAACTTAGAAAATGTACTCAATGACATTGGAGTAACCACCATTGGGATGGGATGATTGAGATAACAGAATCCAGAATAGTTTTAATTGTTTTTAGCCTAAAAACAAATGATGAAGTTCATACATGTCTTTATTATACTATTTTTTATATTGTAATGCATTTAATATTTTTAATACATAATGTTTAAAATTATATAATTTGATGTTAACAGGTAACCAATATCCTCAACCCACTTATTCAAACTATGGTAAAGTATTACTTCTTCTGATCACATTTAATTGGTCTGTTAATTTTCTGTGCTTATTGAAGCTTATTTCTTATAGGAAACGTTAAGCGTTTAAAATGAGACAATTAGGGTTATTTCTTCAAAAGTAATTAATAAAAATATGATGGCTGAAGAAATATATGGTTTGTTTAAACCTGCACTTGACACATTTTTTGGACAAGCAATTTTATAAGGACAATTGTTGCCATAAACTCTGCTCAATAATAACTGAACAGTAAAAAAAAAATGTAATAAGGCATCAGCAAATATTCATAACTTTATGGTACCAGTGGAATATATATATATATATATATATATATATATATATATATAAGCTGCTGTCAGTCCCCATAGCAAGAAGGCGAAGCTTTTGAGTCTGGATGCAGAGGGTGGCAGTGACAACAGCTTAAATCAGTGTTTAGTTGTGTGTGTGTGTGCTGTAAATACACTTATCAACTCTAAGCTATTATAACACACTGTAAATTAAATAGATATTAATGCAACTACATACAGCAACTAAACAGACAACTACATTTTTGCAGCCTAAATATTTTTAGATCCTAAAACTAATGACTTGATGAGACACATCAGTAGACATCAATAATCTCTTTGATTCATAACAATCTAAGAGATTATAAGTCGTTCTAGTGTGAATTGTTGGAACGTTAAAGTGCTACTTCTTTCCAGTGTGAAAATTGGATTTTTGCAAAGACTGTTTAATTCTCTCCTGGGTGTACTACCGATGGAGGCATTGTCATAAATATAACCTTTTTTCTTCTTATGATCTGTGAATTTCAAATGCATATGAATTGTTTTCTGAATAACAACAAATAAGCGAAATGAGATAAAGAAAATATGAATCCCTAACTTGGAATAGAAAGTCATTTCTGAACTGAAACTGCAGTGCTTCCCGAAGTCTCGAGATTGTCCCAGAGGCACAAAGTGCCAATTGCACTTAATCGAATTCCACATGGTGCTAGCAAAATAAATTTAACCTGACGTATACTATTCCTGAGTGATCATTCAAAATGGAAAGAGAATACAAATTAGATATCTAAAACTTTAAGTACAATTCTGGTACTGTGCTGGTACAGAACAAAAGAGGCCTTGTTAGAGGAAAACCAACAAAGTTATTTTTGATTGTTGATCAGAGATTTAAGAAAACATGCACTGTTGTTTCAGCTGATTTTTCTAAACACAGAGGTGAAATTGAGACCAATATATCTGATATTACTTCCGGAATCATGATGAGTCAATATTAAATATACCGGTACTTACTGACAAAAGGTATTGGAAGCATTGCTATGCCCATGGGGGTAAATTGTCCATTGCTGCAGTTTTAACTTTGAATTAACACAGAATTTATAAATGTAAAACCTTTTAAAAAGTGGCTGAAATAATTAGGGATCTTTATGTAGATGAAGCTATTTGCATATGATTTTGTGCGACTTTGAGATATATTATTAATCAAATAAGATTTTACATAGAACTTTAATCTTACCAATGTATTACAAACATTCTTAGTTCAAGGCAACGATATGACATTTCCCGATATGACATGGTTTGATTGGTAAAATTAGAAGTTGATGCGAGCAATGATGTTAAGGCATGATCATTGCAGTGTAATCACATGGCTGTTTTTAGGGGCGGGTGAGCCATGCAATTGCACGGGGCGTGCCCCTAGGTGACTTAAAGGGAGTGCCAAGCAGGGCTGCCCTCCCCTGGGCCTTGTCACATAGGTCACACAGATGCAACCAGCGTCATTCACAGAACCTGTACTGGTAATATGAGGTAGCATTATTCATGAAAATAGAATTGGTCCTACTAGGCTCCCATAGGAGCCCTGTATTCCCGGTACAGTCTAAGTGAATGACGCTGGTAGACAGCGTCATTCCAACAGAGCTCCGCGGAAGAAGATGGAGAAGACAGCAGAGGTAAGCAAAACATTAAAATATATGGGGCACAATTTAGGCTGGACACAATAGGGGCACAATGGAGGCGGAATACAATAGGGGCACAAATGGAGGTAGGACAGACAGAAGGGGCATAAATGGAGGCTGGACACAGAAGGAGCAGAAATGGAGGCAGGATACACAGAAGGGGTACAAATGGAGGCTGGACACAAAAGGGACACAAATATAGACTGGACACAATAGGGGCACAAATGAAGACTGGATATGCAGAAGGGGCACAAATGGAGGCTGGACACACATAAAAGGGGTAGAATGGCTGAGCACATACAAGGGGATAAGAGTAAATGGCTAAATGCAGACATTTTTCTTTTGGGGGGATAATTTTTGTCTATAAACTGTCTATAAATGGCACTGTGTACACACTAATCACGTCAAATTCAAAACACTCATTTATTATGTGATTGGAGCTAATCGTTAGGAAAACATCTAGAGTGTATTTTCATTATAGCCTATATTTCTCTTTTAATATGTAAAGCCCTTAGGTGTCGTCCAATTAATATAAAAATATGTCTGCCTTCTCTAGCTCCTTGTGACACACTTGCATCCTGGGTAACATGACCTTAGCATGTGAGATGTGAGATGGCCCTGGATTTGCAGCACCCCTGAAGCACACTCTGAGAACCTCTGCTTTTAGTAGCTACTATTTCATTTGTGTGTTACTGTATTGCTTATAACAGAGCTGGGTTATTTACAGACAGATATAGTTTAGTTTACAGAAGTCGTCCATGGAAGAGAATATTCGGGAAGGAGTTCCCCTTTCATCAGAATTTTTCAAGTTATATCCATAATAACAAAAACGTTTTTCATATATTTCTCATTTAATTAAGCATGAAGGATAACATTTGGCTTCTCTTGTGAAACTGTGTTTCTGATCAGTAATATAAGTAATACATTGTGCCACGAATATATAACAAAATGATAAGCAGCCAATATCAATATTTAAATGAAGAAAAGCAAATAGATATCATCAATTTTCAATACAACATAACCCAATTGTGTACTCTGCGACTCGTCTTACAAATTAAATTTTAATGTAATAAACTAGAATTTAATTAGTTTTGACATTTGGAGCCAATTTCTGGTTGGATGAGCTTATATAGGAACACTCTAGATAATGAATACAATTAGGAAAACGTTCCAATATATTTCACGTGTCCCTGGGAAATAAGCAATTCCTGAATGGTGCTGATCAAGGCTTGGAAACAGATGGAAAAACAAGTAGCCATAAAAACACCTCAGCAAACCCATGTTGACCTGAAGGGCAAGATACATTTACATGGTAAACATATAGTTGAGAAATGACGTTTCCTAGATCAACTTTAATTTACTGATTAAACATAAAGCTATACAGTATGTGAAAAAGCAATGCATTTTCAATTCATACAACAAAAAAATTAATTTGCCCCCCCACACATGGCAACATGGTTTTGCTCTTTACCTGGGTACACACTGACAGGTTTAACTCATTATTTGACATCTTGTCAAAAAGCAGCAATGATATAAATACCTGACCTGCTTACTGATGCCCCCATACACACTGCTCTCTCGTTTTATAAACTGTTCAAATAAGACTTTGCTGCAATGATATTCTCTCCCACAAGGTGGCCCTAACAGAAATATGAATGGGAATTGTTGCAGTGAATATAATGTGTCAGCACACACTGAAGCTTTCTCCAGACACATCGCTGATTAGAAATATTAAGAGCTCCCAAAAATCTATTCACATGATGCAGTTTCTGACGATTCCACAGCATCAAGGGATAGTACACAATGGAAAGATGGCCGCACAATCTGTTGAATATCATGGACTGTGTCCACAATTAAGAATGATTTAGGTTCTTAATTATACGCAAAATGTAGCAAGGTGACTCCCATGACAAGCCCCCAGTTTTCAGCTTCTTAATTGACTTACAAATCCATAGGGCTACCTTATCTTTAGGTTCGTAGTTGTGTGCGTAGGGCGGCTAATTAAGAAAGTTTCTGCTTAACTGCACCCAGATTTCCTCATTTAAATGGCCCCTCCACCCAATCTTCTTATCTTTGTTCTTAGGTTTTCACCGGAACGCACCTTCATTCTTAAGTCATTACGAACCTTGAGTAAATAGGTTTGTAATGGTGAATCAGAGCCGATCCGTTCTTAAATACTGCGTAAACTGTGTCTATTAAGTTACTACACATGTGCAGTATATCCCTTCTTAAATATAAGTATCTAAATAACAGCATTTTCTTTTTTTTTCAAAACACCGTTTATTGATTTTTCTCATACATTTATACATATAAACAGACAATTTGAAACATATGAACACACTCTTTGCATAAGATGTTATCAATAACTGTGAATATTCAAACATTGACAATATACTTTTACAGTTTGTGTATAGAGTGTTCACAAAGTACTTATGGTCAAATGTAAAATTCCATGAAACTTTAGATATATGAGGGAAAGAAGGAGTAAACAATTAAGGGGGATGGGAGAATGCGTAGGGACAGAATAAAATAAAACAAATTTACATAAAAATGAGCAGTAATAACAGTAACATTAACAATAATGTCCTACACTGTGTCCAAATGAATTATCATCAACATCATTTAGAAAATTTACAAAGGATGGCGGTCTTTGTCATAAAAAGAGTTTATAGGTCTTCTATTAGGTTACCAGTGCACTCAATTGTCTTTGGAGGAACCAAGTAGTGTGTTCAAATAAATTATAAATCTGGTCCTGTGTGGGAGCATCCAGAGAATTAATGTAAAGTTCCCATATTTTGTAAAACCTTTCTACCCCCTTCTCTACATCTGGCAGTGTTGCCTTCCTGTCAAAGTATAGGGTACGCATTAATAAACTTTTGACAGTACCCAAAAGGGAGGAGATTGGAGATATCCACTGGTTCAGAATAACTTTTTTGGCCAAAGTTACGATCATGGGGCCTGATCCAGACCTACGCCCGCCGTCGCTAGGATGGCGAGCGTAAGACTCTCAACTCTAATACTGTTTGCAACAGATGAAATATGACTCCCCTGCAATCAACATGGTTTAGCCCAGGAGTAACTAAGTTCAAGCACTTAACTAGGTCTGGATCAGGCCCATGGTGAGTATTGGTATTAGTTCAGGATTTGAGGGACTTAAATTCTAGGCAGCGAAGTTAGCACAAAGCAATGCCAATGGGTCCCTAGTAAGTGATAAGGAGAAAGTAACATTGATATACTGTATTACCTTGTTCCAATAATATGTGATCTTCCTGCATTCCCAAATACAGTGATAGACGGAGGCTCCCTCTCTTTTACATTTAAGACATGTCCTTAGTTCCCCGGGGACCATGGGCCTGATCCAGCGCTACGAAAATTCGCACGACGGGCGAATGCGAACGTACGCTCGGGCGTATCAACATACACGCCCCTAACACTCCCATAGTAAAGTCCCTGCTTACGGCGGCTATACCCTACACTGGGTACGACCGTCGCCCGTACGAAAATTCGCATAAAATACGCTGAGCGTACGGGCTTAGCACGCCCATACTGTACAATTTAAATGGCTATCCCCGCCTCCCTGTAGTTAAACGGGCGCCCAGCCGACCATCGTAAAGAAAGTACGCCCCGCGAGCGAAAAATCCGCTAACAATACGCCCGCTATTCGCTCATGACGCTCGGGCGACCGGAAGCTGTCATACTGGGCATGCGCATTGCGAATTTTTTGCCGAATTTTCGCATACGCTCGTCGTACGCTCGCTTGCGATCGTTGCTCTGGATCAGGCCCCATATGTCTCCTTTGGGCTGGTGACATGTATGCTCTATGAAGTATTTTGAAGTGTACCTCTTGTAGTTGCGGCGAATGTAAAGTACTCATTACTTTCTCATTATGCTTTAATAATACAATTGATGAGTTTATAGATGAAATGTTAGTTCCCCATCTAAATACAGTGGGTGATCATAGCTTCTTACTATTAACATCTAGGAGTTTGCATTGTAGTAAGTGAGTTTTGTATTTGTTGGTTTTAACAAAGTGGATTAGTTGCATTAAATTATCTGGGCTTGTGCTGTCTAGTAGAGTAGGTGACATATGTTACGCATAATGTGTGGCTTGGAGATACATAAAGAATTGCGAGTTAGGCAAATCATATTTAGTTTTCAAATTCTGAAAGGTAAGTATCACCCCTCCCAGATCAAATATATCATTTGTAGCCCTATTGCCCTTCTCTTTCCAATCAAGATATTTCACATTTTGGAGGCTAGGGATGAATTCCGGATTTCCCCACAAGGGGGCATAGGGGGCATTACAAGGATTGTGTTTGTATTTACGATTTATCTGGATCCAAGCTATATAAGTGTCCTTGAAGAGAACATTATTAAAGTATTTTGTAGGGATTGTTTTCTTTGAGAGCAACAGAGCCGCCAGGGCATATGGATAGAATAGAGCCTCCTCTAAGGATTTGTTAGTGTAAGTTTCTCTTTGCAGAAGCCAGTCCACTATACTGCGGAATAGTACTGCTTGGGTAGATGAAGTTGTCAGGGAGTCCCAAACCCCCTGCGGCCCGAGGCAGGTGGAGTTTAGCTACTGTTATGCGGGGTTTTTCCCCTTGCCATATGAATTTAGTGATTGCAGAAGGGCAGCATTTAATATCCTGAGTTTTGATTCGAATGGGAAGCATTAGAATGATATATGACAGTTTGGGGAATATAATGCTTTTACCAGCCGCCACCCTCCCAAATAGGGATAACGGTAAGTTTTTCCAGTTTTCTAGTATCTGAAGAATTTCACGCAGTATGGGTGCAAAATTAAGTTTGTATAGTTTATCTAAAGATGTGGGTATCTGGATTCCTAAATATTTGATTATTGTGGACACCTTCTTTACATTTTAAAGTGATTGCAGGGATTTATTCCAAACCAGTGGGAGAACCTCTGATTTTTGCAAGTTGATTTTGTAACAACAACATATCGTCCGCAAATAGTGCGAGTTTGACCTCTTTATTATGAACTTTTATTCCATGTATGTTGTTGTGAATTCTCATGGCAATTGCAGGAGGTTCCAGGGCTAAGGCAATCAGTAAGGGTGAAAGTGGGCACCCCTGTCGGGTACCTCGCTCCATAACAAAGGGTTGGGACATATATCCATTACTGCCTACCTTAGTTTGAGATTTGACATATAGAGTCTGTAATAGTTGGGAAAAACTATCTGGAAAGCCAAAACTATCTAACGTTTTCCACAAATGGTCCCATGTGATGAGGTCAAATGCTTTCTCTGCTTCCAGATTGGTCTGTATGAGCTGGGTATTTCTCTACCAGGTTTTGGAAAAGTTTTGTTTACAGCCGAATTAAAGTACAGGGGGATAGATTTGGTTTCAATAATGTTGTTAAAAACTGCCTGCAATGGTTCCACAAGTTTAGAAGAGAGGATTTTAAAAAATTCCCCGCTAAACCCGTCAGGGCCCGGGGCTTCATTTGTTTTTAGGCGTTTTATAGCTTCTATTATTTCTACTGTGGATATAGGGATTTGTAGTAAAGTAATGTGTGCTTGGGTTATTTGTGGAACTTGGAAATTGGCCCAAAAAGTATGTTTTGCATTTAAATCAATTTCTTCTTGGGAGTATAATTGTGTATAAAAGTTTCGCAGGATTTCTGAAATGTCCTTCCCAGAATGGACTCTGGAGCCATCTTCCGCCTTCAGGCATTTACTAGTAGGGGCACGGGAACTGGACAGTAAATTAGACAGTAAGCGGCCTGATTTATTACCCTGTCTATAAAACCTGTATTGGTTAGCATCAGACTGTCTATCACCCATGTGTGTGAGAGTAGTCTCAAATTTGGCTTTATGCTCTAAGTATCTGTCCCAGTTAGGTTGTGTTGAAGCATTTAGAAATAATTTATATGCCCTGGATAAGCCATTTTGGGATTCTATATATATTTTGGTATATGATTTGTTATGTTGTTTGACGAATGATAGTATCTCGCCTCTGATGACCTCCTTAGCAGTTTGCCAAAAGAGGAATGGAGCAGAGATATGCTCTTAGAGGTTGTATATGACAACCAAGCAGCCTCCAGCGTCTGCCTAAACTTTAAAGAGCCAGCTAAGTAGGTAGGGAAGCGCCAGGCTTTAAAGTCACCTCTGTCTATACCATCAGCCAAGGAGACCCAAACCAAAGCATGGTCCAAAATGCAGATAGGCTCTATGGGCCTGATCCAGAGCTACGCTGGCCCACTGGCCGTAAGTACAGCCAGCATAGCTCTGGAGCACTCCCCCCGACACTCCCCCTGTGGCCGGCGTAATTATCCACTGTTACGCCAGCTGAAGGCTACCTTAACTTCAGCCGGCGTAACAGTAGGTAATTACGCCAGCCACAGGGTCGTAACTGGCCTAACCTGCCCTCCCTTATTTACTTACCTTACCCCGCCTTCCTTCCGTAATGGTTGCGTAGTTATGGCGAGGAATGCCCCCCTTGCCTTAACTGCACAACAGTTAGGGACGCCCGATCCTAAGGATTGGGTTTCCCTAACTACGCCAGGCAACATCTGCCCGGCGCATGCGCAGAGTGGCAAAAATGCCGTTCTTACGCATACAGCCACCGTAACTAGTGCAGCGGCTGTAGGTCTGGATCAGCCCCTATTCGGGTATCTATTACTCTGGGAAGCATTGAATTAGTTAGTAAAAGGTAGTCCAACCAGGACAAAGTCCCATGAGCTGCTGACAAGCAAGTATATTCCTTATCTAGTAGGTGTCACGATCACCACACATCTAATAATTGTAGTTGATTATAAAGAGATTTTAAATTCAGTTTAGGAAGCCTGCGTTCAGATTGTGTGGTGTGTTGTCTATCTAGGGTTAAAGACGCTACTAAGTTAAAGTCTCCTCCACGTATCAGACGAGAATCACAGAGGGGGGAGCAATTTAGTAAGTATTGTTTTGAAGAATGTTTTGTCAAAAGTGCTTGGAGCATATAAGTTACATATATAATATCTGGATCCCTCTATTGAGATATCTGTAATAGTAAACCTTCCTTCGGGGGTCTACATTTTCTGAGTGAATATCTACTAATAGTCTAGTTGTCACTAATAAAGCTACACCTCTAGCCTTTGAGTTATAAGAAGCAGAAGTGATTAATTTATAACCCATCATAGATCATTTTTGTGCCTCAGAGGCAACCAGATGAGATTCTTGCAATAATATAAAATCCATTTTGAGCTTTTTAAAATATGTAAACATTTTTTTCTGTTTAATGGGGGAGTGTATGCTCCCCACATTCCAAGTACAAATTTTTAGGCTAGGCATGACATGAAAGCAAAGTTGATTTTACAGTACCGTCACCAAGTAACCATATGTCTATATCTTTGATGATATCATAAGATGGTGTTTAAAACAGTGTAGGACCATATTAGAAAAAATGTAACAAGGACAACTGGGACAATGTGAACTAAAATAGAAAGAATAAAAAGGAATAAGAACTTAAAGCTGAAAACCATGTTCCAACTATGGCAATATTGCCAGAATAGAATTCTGGGAAACACTAGCTGACATATCTTTTAATTATTTTATGCTCCTGGCAGCAGCGGCTATCCCACAAAACATAATACCTGACAGTATTGGCAACTTAATTTAATTTAAAGCAGACTTTTATGAAATAACATTAAGGTAAAGCTTGAGATAAACAAAATACCCTAACTACCAAACTGTAATAACATACGCTTATACAAGTCCAGGGGTGATTCACTAGATAAAATATCTTTTACTCCCTCGGAGAACATAGAAGTAAAAAAAGAGATACGATCTGCATAATATGTGTCCAGGGCCCAAGATAGTTTAATCTATCCACCCTAAAGGTAGGTATAGAAAAAGAGCTTTGAGTAGGTATATCATCTCCAGAGCAGGAGGTTTCTTGATCAGAAGGGTCCTTCCATAATTCTCCTCCAGTCCAGGTTATGCGTTATAGTAGGTTAGCAAATTAAACACCACTGGGTTTTGAAATAGAAGCAAAGACAGTTGTAGTTATATCCACTTCAAGGTATACACCTTCACAAAAACAGGGACTAGTATTCCGGCCAAGGGATTCTTCTTGTAGGAATACTCTGGCGTTGCATGCCATCGTATAGCCGAAGACGCGCCGGAAACAGCAGGGCAAACTTGCGTTGATCCTTGGCCAGGTCTGAGCAGATAGGCGAGAAATCTTTGCGGACTCTTGAAACTTCCTTGGAATAATCTTGGAAAATTCGGAGGCATTTATCTTCCCACATTATGTTAGCTGTTTTGCGGTATGCAGCCCAGAGCTGTTCTTTGTGTATAAAGTTCAGACAGCGGAAAATAACTGCGCGTGATCTACTGCACATCTCTTCCCTGGGGGGTCCCAGGCGGTGGGCACGCTCAATAATCATATCCTTACATTCTGCAGATATCCCTAGCAGTTTTGGCAAAAGTAGTAGTGATAAAATCCGTTAGAGCTTGTCCTTTCACGGTTTCAGGAAGGCCAATTATTCGCAGGTTGTAACGTCATGATCTATTTTCTAGATCATCCAGCTTATTCCATATGTAGCGTTGTCTTTTCACATGGATTCCACTTTGGTTTTTAATTCTTGAGTGTCTTGAAAGGCTTCCCCTGCCACTTGTTCTGTAGTAGATATTCTGTGCTGCATATCTGTTAACTGTAATTTCAATTCTTGAACAGCTTGAGCAAACTTGGCAGATTGATCCTGTCGCATATGAGCCATAGTATCTTTTATGGCTTGCACTATATCTCCATAAGTGATAGGGGCATCAGATGAGGGTAGAGGCGGTAGGGAAACATGATCCACAGGAGAGATGATTGAGGGACCCATCTGTATTATAGGTGAGAGTGTCAGAGCTGGCGGTGAGGAGGTGCCGGCGGCCATATTGGCACCATGTGCTGGTTTGTCTGTGCGCACTTTCTGCTGCTTCGGCAGCATGATAGGGGGAAAGTGGCGCTTCATATAGGGCCAGATCAGTGCAGGCACCTATATGGCAGAGGTGGAGAGGGTTTGCGGGTGTCTGCTGTGATTTTATAATGTGGAGGTGCTGCTGCAGCAACGGAGCTCTCAGCGTTCACGGCTCACCTCATTGCTACCGGAACCGGAAGTCAACAGCATTTTCTTAACCGTGAATTGTGTCCCATTCACAGGCACAGTAATTATCAGATAACCAACCAGTGTGTACCCTGCTTGGTTATCCTCTCTTAATTTCAAGCTCCTTTTTAAGTCTGAATCAGGCCCATTGGGCCAGATCCAGACTTAAGTTTACTTTAGGTATGATCGCGTAGCGTAGTTAAGCACTAGTAAGTATAATGCACTTCCCCTGGGCACTCCCCTCGCACGCATGTAATTTTGCTGATTTACGAGTTCAAAACCCTACCTTAACTTTCCCATGCATATCTCTCCATGCATATCTCTGGTCGTATGTATCGCCTATGTAACAGCCTAACCCAGCCCATACTGTACAATTTAATTGCCTCTCTCCAACGCGTATTCTCTGCTTGCATAGGGATGTCACGCCCCTTCCTACATAGTTACGAACAAGCTACATATGATCAGAGTTACGATACGTAACATCTGCTATGCGCATGCGCAGTGCGTTCCAACAGCCAAATTTTCATTGTCGTACTTAAGTTCTAACGCTCAGCGTAACATCGCAGCACATCCCCAACACTCCCCCCTTGTCCTGCCATATTAACATTGGCTTACGCCGGCTGAAGGCTACCCTATCTTCGTTGATCGGGCTTTGCCGTAGCTACGCAGGCCAACATCTGCCCGGCGCATGAGCAGATTGGCTTTTCAGACGATCTTACGCTTGTGTCCGGCGTTTTAACGTCGGCAAGCGTTAGTCTGGATCAGACCCATTGTGCTTAAAAATAGTTTATTGACACTTGAAGCACAGATTATTAAAGGTGGTCTGAAATGAGCTGTGTCGTATAAAAAACAGAAAAGTAATATTCTGCTTGGAGATAAAAAGTAAGGAATGTGACTGACAGTATTTCCTTTTCAGAGCATTCATTTAACACATAGATTCTTTCTTTGTGTGAGAAGAATGATTGAAAAACAGATTTAGTTTCAGGCAGAGCAAATCAATTCCATGTAATCCATGATTTGTTTTCTACCTAAAAATATCTAGTTTAGAATTATTTTTTTCTCCACATTTTAATGAATTCAGGACCCCCAATTTGTTAATTCAAGAAATAGCAAATCAAGCATATGTACCACATGTGGAGTATATTAGGAGTCTGGAGGTGGCACAGACAGGGCAGCCTTTAGAATTTGTGGGGCCCGGGGCCGGCCCATGTGTGGGGCTTTGCAGACCTTCTGGCCAATGCGCAGGGAAGAATTTTCCCTGTAATGATGGTGGACCCCCATCAGCTGCGGGCCCGGAACAGTAGGCACAGAACCAGATTCTTTTTGTGCAACACTTACCTTGCAGCATAAGCAGCTTCTTCTCATTGCTGGCTGCAGACCTGCATTGTGTCATTGCCACTCGGCTTTATAACATAGGAGCATGAGCACACAGAGCTATGGTCTCTGTGCTGCGGGGATCTCTAGTGGTGTTTTTTAAGAATGGGATTTCTGGGCACCAGAACCTTTCCTCGATCTGGCCCATTCTTACTATATACTTTTCCAAAAAGTACAATATTAAAAGCAAAGGTGTCACAAAGGGGCGCGGGGGCTGCAGACCACACCAGGCGTCAGTCTCCGACATCCCCTATGGTGAATCAAGTCAAATTGAAATAAGAAATATTGTTGACACTGCATGGTGCACCGCATGGCTACACAGCCTAATGGGCCAGATCCAGAGTTCATTACAAAAGCGTATTTACACTAGCCGCTTGCGTAACTTTGACTTTTTGTATGTACTCCACATGTGTGTGGCAGATGTTAGGCATCATAACTCTGATCGTACATATCTTCATTGCAAATACGTACGAAGGGGCCGAAATACGCTCTGTAGGCGGAGGGAGGCATTTAAATGATACAGTATGGGCCAAGTTAGGCCGATACATGCGACAATTCATTATGTACGGTATGACCATACTTACGCTTGGAAAAGTTAAGGTAGGGTTTGGTAAATCAAGTAAATTACGTGTGACCAAGGGGAAATTACGTGCGACCGAGGGGAGTGCCCGGGGGAGATCATAGTACTTACGATCGCGTAAATACGTTACGAGATCGTACTTAACCTGCACTTAGGTCTGGATCTGGCCTAATGTAACTAAAAGCTGCCTGTCGGGGAGTTTGGCAATAGCACAGACCAGTGCCTGGATAGCTCATGCTGGATTCACAACTGCATGTTGTGTGCCCATAAAGGCCGCATATACGTAGATAGCGTGCAATAGTTACTACGCATGCGTGGTAACTAGAGTCGGTAAATTACAGACGTATAGGCACACAACACGCAGTTGTGAATCCGGACCTGTGTCAGTTTCTGAGCACACAGCTCCTCCTCTTTTGCATCTCCCTCCCATCAGAGTGACACTTGCATGACCCCAAGGTAACATCATCATCATTTATTGAGCAGAGAGCGCACCACGGAGGAGATAAGAAGGAAATCAAGAAGATATTCAGAGACCGGAATGCCAAAAAAGGTAAGTCAATTGAAACAAGCAGGATAGATACAAGGGGG
>WWET01003329.1:49553-65869 GCA_011038615.1 Limnodynastes dumerilii | reverse complement strand
AAAAAGGTATAGGTTGAACTGCATATTGTTATTTGTAAAATTGGGGATAAATGTTGCCATAATTTATGTGTAACTGTTCTATGGTTATAATTACTTAGAAAATTGTTATTTTAACTTGAATCTGAACATTTGTTACGAAGAAGAAAGGTTGAATCAAACCATTAGTTAGTAAAGATTTCACATTACATTAATAATTATAATTAGTTTGTATGGTGAATTTCAAGATATTGAATTTGTTGTAAGAGAAATATGACTGTATTACCAAATATTGTTATCTGCATTTCTGTAATAACAAAAACAAGTTAGAAGAAAGGTTGAATCAAACCATTAGTTAGTAAAAATTTCTATTTACATTAATAATTATAATTAGTTTGTATGGTGAATTTCAAGATATTGAATTTGTTGTAAGAGAAATATGACTGTATTACCAAATATTGTTATCTGCATTTCTGTAATAACAGCGTTAAAACAAGTTTTCTGCAAATTCATAATACGTAAATTTGAGTAAACCAAATTCTTTAAACTCAAAACAGTTGTCCTGGAGTCGAATTATTTCCACACTCTGCTTCACTGAACCCCAAATCACTGTAAAAGGATACTTACCTATATTATCATACAAGAATCTGTGGCCCTTACCACCCGGGCATCACACACATGATGGGAGGGGGAAGTATGGTAATTATACAGTAAAGGGCTTGATTAAGCATTCCTCATTTCCACACTGTCCCATTGTCAGTGGGGGTGGTGATGAAATTTGACAGCAGGGTTGTGGTGGTCTCGTACATATGAGGGGATTAGTCTTAGCATTAATAAAGGAAACATAGGCATATTATTTTGCTATGCAAATGAATTCATTATTATTCAAATGTGGGTACAGTTTTCCTTTGAAACCATCAATATGATTAAGCCAATTTCATTTATGATTAATGTTATTTAGAATGGATCTGTTGCTGTGCTGCTTGCAAATAAAATGTGTATATGAGTATGGAAGATGTCATAAGGAATAGTAGCTTATTCTTATTTTGTTGTATGCAATTAATGATACTATTTTAAAATATATGTAGGAAACACAAAATGTACACTTCATATTTAGATTGGGCTACTGTCCTAAATGTGTTCCTTTAAATCCACAGATTAAATGTCTTAGTTGGGTTTGAACAATGAAGTTAAAAGTATTATTGACTGACAAAACAAATTAATTTTAAATTCACAAATAGCAGCCACAGCTGAAAGTCACAAATCCAGATTCAAGAAGATAAAGTAAACTCAGTTACATGTGCATCACATGGAGTATTATTTATCTGCTGCAAAGGCATTTTCTGTTCCCATGTATTCTAAAACACTCAAACAAAAATCACGGGATTACAGGAAGCCACATTCCAGTTTGCCTGCTACTGTAATTCATCTATACTCTTCCGGAGATAGCCTGGCCGGGGTATCCCGTCCTGTTGAAGTCAGTCACTGGGGCACGATCATACGAGCTGCAGGACCAGATTAACAATGGGGCTAATGGGACTACAGCCTCAGGCCTCCATCTGAAAAATAGGCCCCACACACTGCAGTGCATAAGGATGAATGTCAGGAACTGGCATCCTTCTCCAAAGCATACTATATAGTGTGGGCCCTTGATATTTTCAGCCCCAGGCCCACATGGTCCTCAATCCGACACTGTTTGGCTGTAGGGAGGTCCTTGATGTTGGCTGGTAGGCGGCTCTCCTCTGACACGTTTCGAGCCGTGGCTCTTTTTCAAAGTGAAAAAGCAGAGGTATCCATTTTGTTTGGAATTGTCAAGCTTCTTTTGCCTTCACTCTTTGTAAGTTTGATATTTATCAATGTCCTTTTGTTATGTGTAATTTTTATAAATGTCACCAATTATGTTTTACTGTGTAATGCCTAATTGTGTGTGAGAGTGCAGTGTATGTGCGTTTCTTAGGTGGATTTCAGTAGATGTTTATTATGTTTTACTATGTTATGCTTAATTGTGTGTGAGAGTGCATTGTATGTGTGTTTCTTAGGTGGATTTCAGTAGATGTTTATTATGTTTTACTATGTTATGCTTAATTGTGTCTGAGAGTGCAGTGTAAGCGTTTCTTAGGTGGATTTCAGTAGATGTTCATCAATGCTGTGTCTGGGCTCAGAAGAGCCCAGGGCAAAAAATAGTTCCTGGCGCCACCCCCGCAAAAAAAAACTCCCTGACACCTCTCCCCATACCAGTGCAGTGCCTTGTGGAGGGCCTCGATCTGAGAGCCGGACGCCACTATCAGTGATGAGTGTGGACCCCTTAGCTGTGGAGCAGCAGCATGGCCAGGGCAGGAGAAGGTGAAGGCACAGAGCTGCAGGCTGGCTGCGCTGGTCCCCGAAGAGCTGCCTCTGGAACCGTGCAAGGGTGCTGTCAGTGTGAAGCAGCAAGCAGCCACAGGTTATCCTGGGGCTCCATACAGATGAGCACCCCCGTCTCAGGAACCAGAGCAAACCCTCATGGTTTTGCACGCGATTGCATGGGTCGCCCGTCCCTAAAAACGGTCCCTGATGTTCATTATGTTTTACTATGTTATGCTTTATTGTGTGTGAGAGTGCTGTATGGGTGTGTTTCTTAGGTTGATTTCAGTAGATGGACATTATGTAACTTTACTTATTCTGCCCCTCGTGATGTGATAATGTCAAGACCCAGGGGTATATAAATGTTGATTTTGCAAAGAAAATGCCAAAGTCCCGGGACTTTGCTGGTGATTATGTCATCGCCGTATTCACTAAAGGTTATAGCTTTTTTCAAAATCAACCAGGCAAACATCGCTGGATAGAAATCGTCCAGATGTTTGCCATATAAAAAATACAATTCGCCGTATTTACTAAAGGCGATTTGACAAAATCGCCTTTAGTTTTTAGGCAAAGCGCTGAAAATCAAAGTGCCTTTTGTGTGGGGCTACCAGAAAAACACATGTCAATATATTGACATGTGTTTCTCTATGTCCCAAAGGCATACTCAGCATGTTTGGAATGCTTAGCATGGCTACGCTTATAGAACCTTGTAGTAATATCAGCGTCAGCATGTTAAGCCTTCTAAGTATGCTGCGCTGTAGCCAATGAAAATAAAAAATGTAAACAAAAACTTTGTCAAAAAAACATACACAATATACATTTACACCTGTCATATGAAAATACACATTTACAAACCATAATATTGCCCCCTACCATCTATAATTAATACAGGTGGCCACACTGTGTTTTAATAAATTTCTGTTAAACTAAAGTGTGTTGCATAAAGTAAAAAAAATATTTCTGACTCACCGTTTAGCTGTCCTCATTCTTGGGAATAGTTGCTTGTAGTTTCTTTTATCTTTGTAGTTAATCTTCTTCAGTTGCTTGAAGAATCTTGTCTGCTTGCTTAAAAATGATGTTCAGTTCCTTCCTTCTGCTCTTTGGCCTCTTCTGGCACTAGCTCCGACGACAGGCTCCTTCCTGTTCTTGGGCTTGTGATTTTTTATTTTTTTTTAAACATAAAGCAAGGTAAAAATGTGTTTTTCTATAGATGCAAATTGACGGCGCTTGAAAAGCGCAGATAAAAATCGTCGGTTAGTGAATACCGCAATTTTAACAAAAAAATTGCGGGAGAATCACGGCGAGACCGATCGATTTGAAATCGCTTGCAAAAAGCAACTTTAGTAAATATACCCCTAAGGGAGAGAAACTTTCTAACCCAAGAGGAGGCCCCTCCATATCAGCTTGCCTTAAATTTACCCCCTAAACACCTACTCCCTAATATTCTAAATAAATCTAATCTATAAAGAAATAACCAGTTAACCTCTGACTGACTAATGCCAAGAGAAAGTGGTGTAATAGAACACGAGGTCATACATTTAAACTGGAGGGTGGTAGATTCAGAGGAAATGTGTGGAAAATTACTTCAGTGAAAGGGTGATAGATAAGTCGAATAACCTCCCATCTTAGGTGGTTGAGGATAACACAGTAGAACAGTGTAAACATGCTTTGGATAAATATAAGGATATCCTAAATCTTAAACTAAATTGAAGGTAAATAGGGTCTAGTGTCAGTATAGTTTTAAATAAACAACTGGGCAGACTGGATGGGCCATGTGGCTCTTATCTGGCATCACTTTCTATGTTTCTATGGGCCTGATCTAGACCTACGCCGATATGCTGTGCGTACTAACGCACAGCGTATCGGCATGCACTCCCCCCGACACTCCCCCTGTCCTAGCATATTTACCCTCGCTTACGCCGGCTGAAGGCTACCATAACTTCAGGTGGCATAAGCGAGGGTAAATACACTGGGACAGGAGCGTATTTACTAAAACATGTCCCTCCCTCCTTCATTAAACTACTTCCCCCCGCCTACCTACACTAAGCTTTGCGTTGTAACGGCAAGGGACAGCCCCTTAGCCGTTACTACGCTGCTACTGTAATACCCCACTATGGGGCTGCCCTGGGTGTAGCTTGCACAGAGGGAAAATTGGAGGCTGTGGGCTACAGGGCAGCGTGAGGGCTATTGCTAGGAAACAGTCAGCTGATGCTTGAGGGCTGTTACTAGGCAAACAGCCAGCCAATAGAGGCATGCTAGGTGGCTCGTGAGGTTTCTAGAAGGATTTGGGAAAAAGTCTTTGTAGTTGGCAGTTGGTGGGGAACAGGAAGTTGTGAGGAGGTGTGTGGTGAGCTGTGAGGTGTTAGAGAGCCGATGTATCGGGAGGAGAAAAGCTGTAGTGGTAAGACTTCGCAGAGAGAATTAAAGAGAGTTTTAGCGGGGAGTTGAAGTATCAGAGAATAAAGAGGGACAGCTAAAGTGAAGAGCAGTCGAGCCTGTAAGGTGAAAAGAAGCAGTTTGATGATAAAGATACATATCAGCAGTAACAGAAAGTAGTGAGGGCCATTGCGAGTGAGCGCTGTGGTAGCACTGTGAGATGAAAAGAAGCAGAGGGCGATGAGAAGGAGCTGTGGCGGTGAGGAGACAAGTTTGAGAGGAGGAATTAAGAGCCGCGAGAGAGACAAGCACTTTGGGAGAGAGCCGTGTTGGTGAGGTGCCGAATGCTGAAATTAAGAGTCGCTGAGGAGACAGAGAAAACAGTGGTAACAGGGGTCTGGCAACAAAAGCAAAGGTGAGGTCGGTGGTGGAATAGCTGGGATCGGAGTTTGGCTATACAGTAGCAGAAATACCTATAGACTTGCAGTAGGAGGAGAGAGTCAAAAGTAAAGAAGAGTGAGGTGGAAACTCAAAGCCTGAACTGGGTGATGTGGACAATTCAGGGAGTCATAGCGAGTTAACCAATCTGTAAAAATATAGTTAGTTCTCCCCTCAGGGTTTATGCATATAAAAAGACCCATATATATATTTTCCACACCTGACTGTTACTAGTTCTCCTGCAAATATTTTAGTAATTCATTGAAATAGTATACATTGTTTCATTAGATTTAATTTTTAATGATAATTCTCTGGTCAACTTTGTTAAAAATATTATTTACTGTTTTTATATGCAAAAATAATATCTTTTGTGAATACAACGAACTTCTTCATTTTCGGAGAGTCAAGGATCAAATAAGATCAACCAGTAAAAAAATAATTTAACCAACCAATCAGTTGTCGGTTGAGAGACTTTAGTACATTGCATCTTGGGAATCGCTTGGTTCATTCAGAAACATTCAGAGTATTACACTACTACGGATGCCCGATCCTCGATCGAGTGTTGCCGTAGTTACGCCAGCCAACATTTGGCCGGCGCATGCACAGAATGGCTTTTCAGCCGTTCTTACGCTGCCACCCGCAGTAAATACGGCTGGTGCGGTTGGCCCTGGGTTCCTCCTAATGCAAGACAATGCTAGACCTCATGTGGCTGGAGTGTGTCAGCAGTTCCTGCAAGACGAAGGCATTGATGCTATGGACTGGCCCATCCATTCCCCAGAACTGAATTCAATTGAGCACATCTGGGACATTATGTCTCGCTCCATTCACCAACGCCACGTTGCACCACAGAGTGTCCAGGAGTTGGCGGATGCTTTAGTCCAGGTCTGGGAGGAGATCCCTCAGGAGACCATCCGCCACCTCATCAGGAGCATGCCCAGGCGTTGTAGAGAGGTCATACAGGCTTGTGGATGCCACACACACACTACTGAGCCTCATTTTAACTTGTTTTAAGGACATTACATCAAAGTTGGATCAGCCTGTAGTGTGTTTTTCCACTTTAATTTCGAGGGTGACTCCAAATCCAGACCTCCATGGGTTGATAAATTTGATTTCCATAATTTGTGTGTGATTTTGTTGTCAGCACATTCAACTATGTAAAGAAAAAAGTATTTAATAAGAATATTTCATTCATTTAGATCTAGAATGTGTTATTTTAGTGTTCCTTTTATTTTTTTGAGCAGTGTATATAGAACCTCAGTAAATGATATACCCAAACAATAAATCTTAAAATCTTAAAAATACACTCTCCTTCTAAACCAAAATTGCATATAAACCTGTATAATCAAAAGTGCATAAATAAAACTATTGTATCAAACTGACAAAATCCAATGTGCTAATATAGATTACAAACCGTTATACATAAATGTGAATTACGACTAATTCCAACACATAAAAACCAAAGTGACATGTGAATGATAATACCAATAAATATACTCTAAAAATTATTTGCAAATAAAAAGGTAAATATAAAGTGCAAAACAAGAGTCAAATTCTAATTGGTGTTAGTACACTGAATGTTTTATTGTACAATCTAAGACCTTGGTGATATACTATATTAAGGTGAGGAGTCCAGCACTTGTAAGAAGACATAAAACAACTGTTAAAACATTTTAGACTTCAATAAAATAAAAAAAATCTCCAGATACAACAGGTCTCATAACATAGGTGTAATAATGCTTTGCGAGTCCCCACAGCGGTTTCACATTGCGAAATAGAATATTTTGAATGAGTTACACCGCAGAATTTTTTTATGAATGGGTGAGTATGCAATTCGTATACTCACCCATTCATTTTCGGAAAGCCGCCAGCCCCACTGCCAGACACTGATCAGTGGAGAGTTGAGTAACCCTCCCCGGGGACTTAGAGTTAGGCTGCGGGTTGGAGGAATTAGGGTTAGGCTGTGTGTGGGTGACTTAGGGTTAGAATTAGGGAACTGACTGGGAGCAAACAGCCCTTTTGAAATAGGTCCGTTTGCTACGGAGACCTACACCCCTAATAACGTCTGATCCACATGCGCTTCAGAGTCCCGTGAATAAAGCCTCTGTGGTAGGACGTAGTAGTGTAGTTCACTCTCGTAGTGTGTCAGGTGACCGGCGCTGTCCGGCTGAACACTGAGGGATCGCATGTGGCGCCGCAGCTGCTCTCACACAGACCGAAAGTCAGAGTCAAGTAAGCCCTGACACTGCATGTGACTGTGGTTAGTGTGGCTCAGCCTAAACCTCCTGACCAGACAGGGTGTCCAGGTCCAAACACATGCTAAACACACGCACCTGATGGGGTATGCGTAGCTTGAGTGGAAGCTGGGGCTGGTAATGTTCATCCTTCTCACGTCTCTGTCTCCTCCATAAGATATATATAACACCCATAGTAAAAGTATATCCATGAAATTGCTACAAAACACCATAAACCTGTACAAAAAACAATCAGCTGCTAGCATTTGTAAAGGAAATATAACCCTTTGATGACCAATTGGCAGTGATTGAGTGAAATGCCTCTCAAACATAGCAATTTGACAATTTTTCTAATCCGTGCTTAGTAAATCCAGTGATTTTTTATGTTGGTCATTATAAAAATTGACGATTTTCAAAAAAACATGCTTTTCGGTGAGTTAATGGCGATTTTGCCTTTAGTAAATGCAGCGATTACATAAAAATATATTTTAAACATATTTATGTTTTCTACTGAAAGTGTATTCCATTTATTTATTATGCCATCACCACTTGCTTTTGATATCCTGATATAGGTTTTTTTTGTTATCTGCTTTTCACCATAAAAAGGAATTGGTTATTTCAGGCTACTTTCACTTTCCTTTGTCCCTGCAGGAGGAAAATATGTCATATTCTTTTTAGCTCTTGTCAGAGCGTTAAAGGCTTAGGAGTCCAAACCTTATCATAAAGGAAATTGTAAAGACCATTTCTTCAAGCTTCTAAAACGGAGTTAAATGGGATTTATTCTGTTGTCTATGCTGTTATGTATAAAATAAGGCTGGCTAAACAGTGTTACTATGAAATATTGGTTAAGACATAAGAAAGTGAAATTCATTATTTCTGATGAAATACATTTTTTTTATATATGGTTTAAGTCCCAATTATACCACCAAGACATAAAACAGCAGTTTCATTAAAGACAAAACCCAGCCTATGGGGCAATATGCCATTTTACCATCAGTAAAAATGTTCTTTTAAATCCTGCCAAAAACATTTCCAAATACTATATAATACATATATCCCATGGAGTATAAAGCAAGAAATTGATTTTCATCTTTCTATCAGGTCAAATTAAAGCCATGGCAGCCTATAGGGTAAGCTTAAAATAATCTTTACTTGCAAGACTGGAGATAGCCATATTTTGTCAACAGACCACGTCCAAGCCTCCACTGCCACAGTGATCGGAACTCTAAGCGCAGCAGCAATCTAAAGCTGGTTCACCTCTTTATCCTCTCCTGTGAATGTGAAAGAAAACCATTACCCTTGCACTCAAAGGACTTATGATCAAGGATGGGTCAGTGAGTAGAACTTGTGTCTCACAGCACTGAGGTCACTACCGGACTAGGCCTGATCTGTGTGGGTTTCTTCCTGGTGCTCTGGTTTCCCCCTATACTCCAAAAACATGCTGGTAGGTTAATTGGTTGCTGGTGTGTGTGTGTGTTAGGGAACTTAGAGTGTAGTTCCAACGGGGCAGTGACTAATGTATAATATCCTCTATATAAAGGCTTCATAAGCTTATATAAAAACCTATTCATAAATAAAGGCTTAACCAAGCCCTGACAGTACAATTACCATACACCCAACCTCCCACTCTATGCAAGATCCTCTTCACTCCTTCGGCCGTATGCAGACTCCCGGACGTATGACATATACATCTTAAAGACCGCATATACGCAATCTACGTATGGAAAAAATACGTAGATTATGTTATAAATGTACTGCGCATGCGCATTAATCAAAAACGTTAAACTCCGGACATATATGTTATACGTCCGGGAGTCTGCATATGGCCCCTTGTGAGGTTCTGGCTCCGTTCCAAAATATTCAAGAGATTAAAGTTTTAGCCTAAATGAAGGTTTTTGAATTATTTAAATGTCTATACACTCTGTCCCATGGTCTATGAACAGTCAAGGGGCCAGATTTACTAAGCTGCGGGTTTGGAAAAGTGGAGATATTGCCCATAGCAACCAATCAGCTTTTAGCTGACATTTTCTGTTAGGTAAAAAGAGAGTGAGAGCTAAAATCTGCTTGGTTTGCTATAGCCAACATCTCAACTTTTCCAAACCCACAGCTTAGTAAATCTGGCCCCAAGTCTTCATGCACTTGCCTTTAGTCTATGTAATACGATGAACTTCTCCATTCTCACAGCTTCTCTAGTTTCACATTATATGCAGCATCGGGACATAAAACGTATTGTGTCCTTAGTTGTAAAGCTCAGCTTTTTTGCAGAAGCTTTGTGCGCTAATATTTCTCCATTTACTTCCTATTACATATGAAGTCAGATTATTGTCAATGTTTTAAATATAAAATTCCACTGTGAAAGCATTAATGGTTTCTGGCATGTTCTTTGTAAAGACACACTATCTAAAATCTCCTTCACACTTTATGAATGCATGATTTTAATGAGCTTGTCTGGGCCCATTACTGAATTACTTAATATAAATGTAAATACAGCTTTCAGACATCTGGACACAAAAAGTGAAATGCAATTATACCACAGAAATACAGCTCGAACAACAAGCGTAGGCCCCTCACAGCTGGCGAGATGGCAAATAGCGCAGTGCTTTGAGGTAAATATGTGAATGAATTATTTATTAAGTAATAAATATGTTTGATTAAAAAAGGCAATAACTGTTCTATACAAAGTTTTTTTTATGAATATGCATCTGGTTGTAAATATTTTACACACAAATGTGTGTGTTAAGCATTTTTTTTTTGTTACCAAATATATATGATTTTATAGAACATAACAGTCTGAGTGTTTTAAGGAAAAGCAGAATTTAATCAAATATACACACCTGAATATATGTACACACTATTATACTCTAATACAGAGGTTTTTCCCTTGTCAAACCGTAGTTCTTGTAAATGTAGGTACTGCAGGATATCAAAGACTGCCTTATTATTTCTATTACTTTATAATGAACACATTTGCCCTTCAGAACAACTAGTTTGTTTTACCATGAATTCAGGTGCTTAAAACATTGCTCAGAGATTCTGTTATGTGTTGATATATATATGTCCAAGATGAACCCTAATGTCTCAAGAGTTGGGGAGATGTGATTTAAATACAGTCCATCCGGAAAGTATTCACAGCGCTTCACTTTTTCCACATTTTGTTATGTTACAGCCTCATTCCTAAATGGAATAAATTCATTTTTCCCCTCAAAATTCTACACACAATACCTCATAATGACAACGTGAAAAATTTTTGGGGGAGATTTTTGCAAATTTATTAAAAATAAAAAAACCAAGAAATTACATGCACATAAGTATTCACGGCCTTTGCTCAATACTTTGTTGATGCACCTTTGGCAGCAATTACAGCCTCAAGTCTTTTTGAATATGATGCCACAAGCTTGGCACACCTATCTTTGGGCAGTTTCCCCCATTCCTCTTTGCAGCACCTCTCAAGCTCCATCAGGTTGGAAAATGTGGAAAAACTGAAGCGCTGTGAGTACTTTCCGGATGCACGGTAAACCGTATTTGATATACATGGCAGCCCTGTAGGTCCGAATTTGTTTTCTGTGACATGACCGCATGTGTTAGGTCACTATCGTTTGCCAAAACGATCCTGTGACCTAAATACCCCTGCCCACGACCTGAATCACCATCAAGACACACTTATTATAGCACACTTATAGAGACTTTTTGGGACTAACCATAGGACATACAAAATGACTATAACCTAACATATATGGACATCTTGAACTGATATTAAGATTTAGGTTAGACATTAGGTACATAAGGGAATTAAGTTTGCCACTATTATTCTACTGTTTAACTATATAGTGCCTTGGAACATGATATGCACTTAGCTGCTCATTCCTATACACCTGCAGGAGTAGTATAGAGCGCTGGAATATATAATCTTCACTCGCCCTCCTCTGCATGCCTATCACAGCGGGGATTAGCCATGCAGATGCTAACAGAATGCTCTATACAGAGTTCTGTACGCAAGGAAATATGTAGAGCTTGGCACACTTATGCACAGTGCCAACAAAACACCCTACTTCCATACACTCAATCCTGGATCATGCTTAATGACACCATGAGAAGCCACAGCTGTTTGTCCTTCTGGAAGGTTCTCCTCTCTCCACAGAGGAATTCTGTATCGGGTTCTTGATCACCTACCTGACTAGGGCCCTTCTCCCCCGATCACTCAGTTTAGACGGCCGGCCAGCCAGCTCTAGGAAGATTCCTGGTGGTTCCAAATTTCTTCCATTTACGGATGATGGAGGCCACTGTGCTCAGTGGGACCATTAAAGCAGCAGATATTTTTCTGTACCCTTCCCCAGATTTGTGCCTCGAGACAATCCTGTTTTGGAGGTCTACAGACAATTCCTATGACTTTATGCTTGGTTTGTGCTCTGACATGCACTGTCAAGTGTGGGACCTTATATAGACAGGTGTGTGCCTTTCCAAATCATGTCCAATCAACAGAATTTACCACAGGTGGACTCCAATTAAGCTGTAAGAACATTTCAAGGATGATCAGTGGAAACAGGATGCACCTGAGCTCAATTTTGAGCTTCATGGCAAAGGCTGTGAATACTTCTGTACATGTGATTTCTTAGTTTTTGATTTTTATTAAATTAGCAAAAAATCTCCAAAAAACAAAAAAACTTTTTCATGTTGTCATTATGGGGTATAGTCTGTAGAATTTTGAGATAAAAAATGAATTTATTCCATTTTGGAATAAGGCTGAATCATAACAAAATGTGGAAAAAGTGAAGCGCTGTAAATACTTTCCGGATGCACTGCAGGTGTAATTGGCTTAGATTTACCCCTTTCAAATTTATCTTGCACCACGGTTCTGAATTCTCATCCTTTGATGACAGCAATTCCTTTTAGTTTACAAGGCTGCTTCACAGTCATTACAATGCTGCAAAAACATTTGTCTGTTCTCTCAATGTCTCATAATTCACCCGATCTCTATATTAAAAATAACCAAGCACTATTTCTGCATTTTATTTAAGAGATTTCCTTAGTAATCCTAAAACAATTCACTAATGGACCAAATCATAGAATCAATTTCTATATAATGTTAAAGGCAAAACCTTTATTTAAAAAGTTATTAAAAGTTTATTAGCCAATATAAGCAATTTAAATATATGGCTTTTCATATACATTATTTCACACTAATACCTATTAAACTGTACACAGAGGAACAAGCAATTACATTTCAAATCATATCACTTTTTATTTTTCCTCATTGTTCTTTAAAAATGAAAAAATGAAATATAGTTCCAACATTTTAAATATACCCCATTATTACTACAATCTGTCTGTACATGGCATTAAAACATTTGATATGTACAGTAATTAGTTTAAGTTATGAAACAGAATAAACACAATATAAAAAAAGGTAAATGTACATATATTACAAGGCACTGGGTACAATTGTATGACTGACTATCTTCACTAGAAACTGGTTTCTGCCACACAAGCTAAATGATTACTTTTCCAGAACCCATGATAACAGAAACCATAATGAATTTTATTCCTACATTAAATTTAGCTAGGTGATCCAAGGAACTAAAATATAGGTTTCTCTTGCAAAGTATTAAGCACAGTAATATTCATAGGCATGTAACTAGAAGAAACTGTGATCTAAGCTCTTAATAAAATCTCTGCTGGTTGTCAAGAATGGAAAAGTGCAATGATATATTCCTCAAAGGAAATAAACAAAAATCAGATATTGTTCCTATATAAAAGCTCTCAATATTTAGCATTACAGATAAAAAAAACAAAAAAAGATATCTGCAAAATAGCCATCCAAGCCTGTGTACATTAATTTGCCACTACTATGAAAATGGCAGGACCCAAAGCTTAAAACTTAGCAAGAGCCCCGTGGAATCCTGATGTTGCCATGCAGAAATACATGTCAGTGCAGCTTCCTGTCCTTCATGCTCAGTCATAGCAGAACAAGAGATACTTAGTATGGGGTGCAATACACCCTCCTTGGAAGAATAAGCATTACTTAAAAACAGGACACACCTCTTTTGCATATGGAGAACTCTGTGTTTTGCTTAGGTGTTGCCATTTAAAATCCATGCATAATGTTAAATAGTGTGATAGCAGAAAATCAATGCAGAATAAGTAATGTTCCAGTGTAACATTTCTACAGTAACCGCTTGTTTGCCTTTTCATACGTCACAAAGCATCTCAGACAGTGCTAGTATTTCAATATAAAATGATTTCAAGAAAAGTAGTTTGTTCATCTACCAAGATATTTCTAATTAAAGGTCATTTGCCATATTGCAATTTGTATGGTAATGTGATATGGCATTTTCCTTGTGACAAACTCTAATTCCTTTGCAAATTAAATAGTAAGTATTACAGTAATTTGGTGATCCCCGGGGATTGCAAATCCTGTGCATTGTTATACGCTCTATAAATATATGTTCTATTTCTCTCCTATGCCCCAGACTGATGAATATGTCTGTGGCCTCCACACCGAATGACTCCAGGTAAAGGAAAAGGTAGGACATCTATAAATGTATACTCCGGTCTGGATTCACAGTTACGTAGTTTCGTCTTACATACATTGTTTTAAGAATTGAGCTACTACGCACGTGTATTAGCTTATTCACTACGTACCATTACTGTACATAGAATGCGTAAGTGCGTTGTTTCAATTTTTAAAACAACGTACGCAAGACAAAAACTACGTAACTGTGAATCCGGACCTCCATTACTTATTACAAGACCACCTTACAGTTCGCAAACATCTGCAATAAAACATAGGAAGAATTTAAGCAGCTACTACTTGATAGCTGTACTAGTGAATTTAAAGTAGATGTCTACTATCATAAGTGACAGAGACCCACTGATGTAACACAAACACAGGAACACCAGGAATGGGATCCTTATGTTTTCACTAGGGGGAAAAGAAGAATTACATTTTAAGAGAAATCTATAGAGTAGAAATTAATTTCTTGCTAACTTTTAGAAGCGGAATGAGGCAGTATATTATTATTATTGTATCTACCAAATTTGTATGGTTAATATAGGCAATAATGCTAATGGTCTCAATACCCCATTCTAGGGACCGTCAAATGCATTCAAGGGGTTCCGAGGAGTCAATACGATTGTACAGTTTGATGTCAAAATGGCTCTCTGCAGAGACAATAGACTTGGAATCCGTTCATTTGTGCTCTAGTGTCGTCTGTACCATTCAATCAGAATGAATTTCAGCTGCATTTTTCCAATGTGAACATCTAAGAGGTTTCCAGAGAGCGTAAATTGCTTTGGTATAATGTGCGTTACTCCTCTCTTTACACGTGTATGTGTCTCTGCAATGGCCTGCGGTGCACTGCAGAACATCAGTTCTTTATTCCTGCTTCATTTACACCAAGCCAAAAGGGAAAACTTTAGCAATCCCAAACTATTTAGACATCGACAGCAACAGATTCACCTAAAGGGAAGAGGAAAACAAGCACATCAGCACGTGACAGATTAAACAAACCCCTTATCCTATAAATGAATGTACAGATCTTTTGAAGAGATTTTAATTTTTGTAAGCTAAAATGTATCCACACCAAGAAACTGTGTGTGTAGATTAGATATGTAGGCTTCCTGGCATAATGCACATTTTACATGGGCTAATGCATTGCATGCATGAGTTCACACATCTCCTCTATAAAACCCAGTCAACATTGATTAAGAAAATGCTGTTGTAGTAGTTTTCTTCAGTATGGCTAGAAAGCTGCTAAGTTTCCACGGTAACAGTGGATATGTGCAGAGTGGTCAGAATGCAGGAGAAAAACACTAAATAAGATTATTTGCAAGAAAACAGTCACAGAAATCGCTGGAAAAGTTTTCAATTTGTTAAAAGCTTTGAGTCTGCACAAAACTAGGGACCACTGATGAATCAGATACGGCATCACATGAATTTACAGATACTAATATAGCTAAATTTCTTTAACCAGTGGTTTTGGAACTAATGAAATTTTGAATCCTCGAAATGTTGCAGATTGTACACAACATTCAGCGTCCAATTCAGAGAGAGAGCTGGTCAGCTTGATCTGCGAGATACTAGCTGTATGCTTGGTACAGAGATCAATGTGTTTGTACTGGGACTGCACAAGACCATTCATTATACCTGCTCCATTGAAGGACAAGCAATGATCTGCAAATCCTCACTGCTGAATTCTTCTTTCAACAGCATGTGGATCTTTTGGAAGACTTGTTGAATATTATTCTGTAATAATGCAACAAAAAACAAAAAAAAGAAACTTAACAATAAATAAATTTATTACCATTTTACTGCTACTGTACTATTAAGGGAAACAAGTTTGTTGAGTTACTTCCTATATTAGCATTAAACGTACTCTGATATGTGAGAGTAACTTATGCAGCGCATGAGTAACAATACAAGAAATGTTTACTGTTTGGTAATGTGTGAATGAAGGTGGTTGGCTGGAATTAATTACCCTGATATAGGCCAAAGATGCACTTTTAGACCTACTCTGGCCAGTAAATATTACCTTGGCTAGCAAATAAGTAACCTGCACGCTTACCAATGCCACAAAATAAACAAACTAAAAAAATATATACCACTCAATGTCGAATCTCTAAGAGAGCGTTAAGCTTGGCACACACTAAGCAATTTAATAGCCAATGAAAAATGATTGGGTCACCTCTTTTCTCCTTACCATTTAAGATATTTAGCCATACACCTTAACATTCTTAATGTTCAAAATATGCCTATATCTGAATAAGGTGTGCTCGAGGAAAATAATGCTATGCATGTTTTAAAATTACATTTTTTTCTGACAGAAAAGCCAATGAGTTTATGGTTATTTCTACTCCTTTATCTCTGTATTATAATATACATTGCTCGGTAATCTTTTAAGGTTTCTCTTTCTTTAAATATGGCGACTATTGAGTTGGTGGTCATCTATCATATAT